>CABFVX010005971.1:25332-44616 GCA_902151425.1 Timema shepardi
GTTCATGTTCCATACTTTCACCATACTGCATGGGGAAATTAATAAAATCATTGGTAAATGTAGATAGTACAGTTCATGTTCCATACTTTCACCATACTGCATGGGGAAATTAATAAAATCATTGGTAAATTTAGATAGTACTGTTCATGTTCCATACTTTCACCATACTGCATGGGGAAATTAATAAAATCATTGGGAAATTTAGATAGTACTGTTCATGTTCCATACTTTCACCATACTGCATGGGGAAATTAATAAAATCATTGGTAAATTTAGATAAATCCTATTATTTGTTAAATAAACCATCACTTTCGGTGATTCTATATAGTCACTGGTTATTTAACAAAATAATGAATTCAGCACATTTACAGTAACATATATATTTTATAGCATCCCGTCTACTACCCTCTCGGGTTGTATGGCTATGCACTAATTACGCTAATGGGCTAGGGAAGATATAGGTGTAATTTAGAGGAAGTGCACTCAAACTTGCGTGGAGAGAGCAGGAGAAATCATTTAGTAAAAACCACTGTGCATCCTTCCGGGATTTAACCCCGATCTTCCCATCTTTGGCAATTTTGTTTAACACGAGACTAGCGCGCCGTGCAGCCTATGTTATAATATTGTCTTACTATATAAATTCAAAATTAATTAATTGGAGGAACTCTTGTGATGTAATGAATGTATTCTAAATAATTTGTATGGCTACTTATAATGTTTTAGCCTGTATAAAGTGTATTTAAATATGTTTTTATTATTTTGTAACCATTTATTATATTTTAACCTTTACTTAAAGAGTACTCGTATTTAAATGTTTTTTTTTTAATTATTGTGTAACTACTTATCATGTTTGAACCTTATCCTAAAGTGTGTTTAATTTTTTTAATTTGCGTAACTACATATTTAAACCTTCCTTTAAAACATTATACATTCTTGTTTAAACCTTCCCTCAGATCGATTATATGGTATTTAATTGTTTTATTTTAATAATACATTTTTAATTTAGTAAAATCATGACATGTTATCATCTCATTAATAATTATCTTACTAATAAATTATTCCCGAGTGATTATAGATGCATTTTATATGCTTTTTATTATTCACCTGAAATCCTCACCTCATAGTATGTGTCTGAAATTGAGTATCTGCTAGTATAGATGTTTCGCTGGAAAAAAGGTAATCTACCTGACTTAATTGCAAGCAAAGCCGAGGGCAAACTCCAAGTTAGTATATTACAGCAAGATATGTCCTTGTTGCGCTTGGCGAGTGACTGCTATAAGACCTAGGACCAATCATATCGCTCTAAATGCGTGGTGCTCTCTACTGGGTTAGGGAATGTTAATACGCCGCCCTACCTTTACACATCAGTGTAAGTGTGTATAACCCTAACAATATAGGGGGAAGCATTTTGATAGTTTACAAGCGGTCTTATTGGAATATTCTATTTGGGAATTTTAGGTAATGAAGTAAAAAGATGGTGCCATAAGATTCATATTAAGAAACTTATAGTTGTCTTTAGGATCAATTATTAGATGTGACTTTTTTAAAGTATTTTTAACCCATTTTGGAAATTTTTGTTGAGTTTTCTAATGATAGATATTTCATGGTTGGTATTGGTTGTATTAGAATTATTATGAATAATTTTTTGAAGTTGATTGAAAACTAGATGTTATATTTGTTCTTTGGAATCAGGATTAATATGTTGGATTGCATACTCCCTGTCAATGACAAGAGAATGTATTTTATTGGTAATGGATTGTCAATTATTCATAATGATGATAGGAGTTGGGGAAATAGGTTGATGACTGTGAGGGTCAGTCGGTGAGTGGGCTTTGCATTCAAGTTGAACATTAGATTTGATAAATTCACATATGTCATCAACAATGTGATACTAATTTTTTTTAATTTGGGGACACACAAAATGTCAATATCCATCATAATCTTTAGGGCAAAAATATTTACTATTGCAATACTTTCTCTCTACAAAAAAAAAAAAAGTTTTAAAATACCATTTAATTGACTTAATTGAAAAATGTTAACATTCTTCGAAATAAACAAAAGACAAAGTAAAATATTTTGTTCACTTTGACTTCTCAACCCCCTTCCCTTCCCGCCAATAATCCTCAATCTTTCTCCCTCTACTAGTTATACACTAGCCTAGTGGGTCAAGGACCTATCCACCAATTCTAGCTTTCTGTCAAATCTAAATGTAATATTTGTTATTTTGTGTTAGAAAGGGTGTAAATGTGTTACAATAAAATAACATTAATACAAACTAAATGGCTTATAACTAGACTAAAGGTTTGAAAATTTGCGATGCTTTGTGGAGTTACCTTAAATTTTAGGCCATCTTAGTTTTATGTCATTGTTTAACTAATTAATTCACTTTTTTTTTCTTTTTAGATGAAAAATCCCTTGAACATTGCACACACTGCAATAACTACTGCACCGTCTGCAATCTCCCCAACACTGATATCTGGCTCAGATTCGTGCACTGCGCCATTTGGAGACACTAGCCTCCTGTCCGCTCTCTCCCTTGGACAGCAGCGCTATGAGAACACAGCAGGGGGCAACAGTGCATCCACAAGCAAACATTGTTTCGACAATCCAGATATCAGTGAACAGCGTTTGACACAAAACTACTTGGACTCGGTCAGACAGTTAGGAGAGTGTACAATACAGACTATTCTGGGTTAGACTTGGCAATACTAAGTTAAGTCTTTTACTCTTCATCACTTTTACAATGTTTTTATTTTAAGTGAAACAATTTATTTGTCTAGAAATAATGATTAATTTGCACGTTTATGGCTAAAATTTCACCTCTATTTGAAATTTATTCCCAAAACTTATTAATTCCTTCTACGTATAATGTGCACGATTGATAAGAGTCCTTGTGCCTATTATTTTGCCATGGAGTTTCAAGGCCACTGGGAGGAATCGAGCTTTTTAAATAGCGTAGATAATATTAGGGATCTTTGGCATATTAATCCATCATATCTGTTTTACAAGAATGTCAGCTCTAAGTTGATAATATTTGAGTACATCACTTTCAATAATTTTGGGCTTTGTATATTTTAATGGATAACATTTAACTCCCCGAAATAAAACTTTTTATTTATTTATTTAACAAAGCTGCCCTGAATAGGAAAGTCAATTTGAATCACTTCACTAATAGATTCACTGAAAGGTTTTTTTGTTGTTTTTTTAAATTATCCCTCAATGCTAATGCAGGTGTATTTCCAATAAGTAACCCTTCACTTTTTAAAATATGATGTTGGTTACCCTTGTATTAAATGTAGATACTAAAAACAAGATAAATTATTATAAATATCAAAGGGAGCATATATACGTTAACAAGTTTGTTGGCTTAGGTACCATAAATAATATTCACGTTTACTTATTAACACATTTTTAAATAAATCTTCTCTCTCACCAACACTTTTATTATTATCTGTTAGTTCTGTCTGAACCCTTATTAACAAGGGCATTGCCAGCCCTTGAGTCATGGGGGGAGTGGGGGCAGAAGGATGAGAAAAAACAAAAACTTCAGATTTGTAAGGCTTAAGATATATCGACATATTTATTGAAATCTTTATTGCACAAACATATTAAAAAAAATTGTTTGCCAACTTTAGCCGTAAAAAGTCATTTCACACCGGGTACATTTTTTTTGTCTAAAAACTTAACCAAAACATAATCTTCTCGTGTTTTTTTTTTTTGTAAATTTGTCCAAAACTTTGTTTTTATAATCCTCGTAATTATCTATAATAAGCCTCCTGTGTATACTCATCATGGCTAATCCATTAAGTCGACTCTCCCATTGAACTTCTCAGCCAGGTCTTAGTTCTTCAAAGGCTACTAAAGGATCGCTCTACATGGCAGATTTATTAAAATATTCAAAGCCTTTGCTGTGTCGGGAAATAATGGTTTTGCCTTTTTTAAGATGTCAATAATTGTCGATTCAGTTAAGTTGACTTTGTCGTGCCATACTTGTTGCCAAAGTTCGATTTCATGTTTTATATTTGGTAAATTATAAAACTGGGCAAAGATTTTACAGTCTTTTTTAGGCTTTTCAGAGACATGTTTTGCATCTGCGCTGGGTGTAATTTTGATAACGTAAATGGAGTGTTTTCTTCAGCAAAGCGTACTTCAAGGGAAGCAATTATAGTCTATATACGGTATGACTAATGGTCTCTTCCAAAATCCTGAAGGGGTTCCTGCGGAGTGGTTACTCCAGTGTCGTTGACTTCCAACAATATGCGGCATTGATGCCATGTCCTCCTCTAGTCCAAGTTTTTTTGTGATTTCAGTAGTGTCACTTATAATTTAATCTATGGTTTGTTCTGGATTGTCACGGTGGCTCTTCAGTAATTGCACAATTCTTTTAATGTGCTGCAAGATCTTGATCGCGTCCATTGCTCTGGACTAGAGAACGTTTACAATGGGCTCAATCAAAGCCTAGTATTTGGCTATTAATGTGAGACACAGGATAAATTAAACTTTTGAAGCAGCTGCATGGAGCCGAAAGGCATTTTTTCGAGTCATATTATTTCCTTCGCGCGATAAGGTTTCTAAAGCCTCCATAATAATAGGAAAATTATTCTTAAAAACTCTTATAGTTTTGTGTTTTTTGCTCCACCTTGTTTCACAGAGTTTGGAAATATTGGGTATCATTTTCCTTCTCAAAACCGATTCTCGAAAGAATGTTATAATATCTTTAGTAGTTCCTGTGGTGTTCCTAATTTCAGACAAAGCATTGAGATCATTGACTACAAGATTTAATTTGTGTGAGGAGCAATGAAAGAACAAAGCTCTTGTATATGTTTTGCGCAGGATTGCTTGGACACCATCTTTTCCAGCCACGGTGGAACAACCATCAAATCCTAGACCGACACATTTCTCTGGATCGAGACCTTTTTCCTAAAATTCTTCAATGGTCTGTGCTATCGATTTTGCATCCAGGCCTTTCAGCTCAACAAATTCAACAAATTCTTCTTTGGCTTCGTTGATTTCCTCATCAAAATATTGCACTCCTATCAATAATTGTTCATTTCCAAAAACGTCAGCTGTTTCGTCTGCTAAAACACTATAAACTACTGCTTTTTTTTTATAATATCTTCCTTGTGAACATCCCCACACATGCTGATGATTTCATTTTGAATATCAACTGACCGACAGCTTGCGTTCTTTCTTCCGTGTTCAATATGTTTCTTCAAAACCTCATCCCCGCATCAATTCACAACTTATACAAGTCTTCAAGGATTCCTTCTCCACGATGTTTGCCTCTCAAAGCCAAGTCATGAGAACCGCAATAAAAAAATGCATGAAATAACGGAAGTAATAATTTTTTTGTTTTCCTCGATGACACCCTGGGAGTACCTGTTGAATTGCACATCTACAGGCACATTTTCCAGTAATGATCTAGCGGATTCTAATGCCACTTTGTGGAACTGTGTTTCCATGTGCTTTTTGCACTGTTCATGAGCATCCTTGAATTTACAAAATGGCCTGATGATAAATGAACCCAACACGCCTCTAACAGACACGGGATTTGGCGGAAATAACTTGCAGTATTTACAAAAAGCTCCCTTTTGGTGTCGTGAATACACTAACCATGTAGAGTACATTTCCAACCATGAATAGTTGAGTTTACTTTTTAAATGCTTCGCGTCTTGTGCAAAGTTATACGTCTTAGGAGGAGTCCAACAGTTTTCAAGTAGGTCCTTTTTCTTTTCTGTTGATAATGTTGAAGCCCAACTAATGAAATGACCAATATCATTTTTGCTATAGCAAGTAGAATTAAGATCCAGAGTCAAGTGTTTGGATGAGCTTGGTATTGGTAATGATAGATCCAAATTGCCCACAAAACCACCAGGAATGCGGGGCCTCAGCACTAGGTTCTTTGACTAGTTCCTGAGGCTGATTATTATCCGTTGTAATTTTTATTGGTTTTTCTTCCTGTTCGCCACTGTCATCGCTGCTTCCATCAGGTTTTAAGTGTTTTTTATTTTCACTGAACGCTTTAATAGTCTATTCACATTCATTCAAATAAACACACCACATTGTTTCCAATAGCATGCTATATGCAAATGGCGGGCGGGCTTTCATTTGCTTGTGCAGGTGTAAATGTCGCAGCGCACGCACACATTTACAACCGACAGCACCCGCAGTTTTTAGTTTGAGAGTGTAGGTACCTGTAGTTTACTGTACGCTACAATAGTGTAAGCGTAATAAGTAAGTATTTATTCTGTTACACTAAGCAGGAAAAGTTATAGCTTAAAAAATATCCCGAGCCTCTAGGAGGGGGGGACCCCCTTTAGCGACAGCCTTGCTTATTAATCAATGTTTAGACTGACTCGTATCCAAATTTTATTTGTAATATCAGCAATCTTTTTCTAAAATTAAATCACTCACTCATTTACTTTGCTTTATTAAAAATTTTAATATACATTGAGATATTTTCCAAATTTTTTCAATTCTAACAAACATTGAGTTGTAAGATCTGATTTTATCATATTTCTCTTTTAATGCATACTTATCAATCTTGTCGATCAAATAATAAGGAATGTGCGTTAACCACATTACTGAAAATGAGAAAGAACATTTTCCAAGATCATACAAAAATTCAAACTATTTTTATTAACGTACACATATATTTGATAGAGTGCTAAAGTTTATATGTAAAAATATTATTTTCATAACTTATATGATGTTAAGCTACCAAACTAGAATAACCATGCTTAGATTACTTTATAAAAAATAGCACTTAGATTAAAATAAAGCATTAGTTCACCATATTTTCACAGGTTTTTATCAAAACCTTTTTAATAAAAATAAATCTAATATTGCTTCTATACAAACATGGAGGTTAATTTTCTTCACAGGGTTATATAAACAGCTTTTGAATATTGATCAAGGGTGTTCTGTTTAAAAATGAGGTGGCTCAATGGCTAAATAATTTTATAATAATGGAAATTGATAGAATTAAAGAAAAAGTAAAATTAAACTACTAAGAGTAAATTTGATGAAGAAAGCCCACCTTGGGACAGAGGAAGAGTGTGGGAAGAATCCAATGCACAAAGGTGACATCTTCTTCCTTTCTTCTGTCTTCTATAGTAGAAGTAGTCACACATACATTTTACACAAATAGAATTATATTTCCGCACTGCTGCCGTTTTCAAACACAAAGAAAGAGGAGAGAGTACACTAGACACAAACACTAATATTATCTGTACAGATAGACCTTCTGGTGCAGAGTTCTTATTTAGATCCTCACTCTGTGAGAATATTTAGGATCTCCTACAGCTTCTTTAGAAGCCGGTGTGTTTGTAGTCAGGGATGAAGATTGTGGAGGGTATTAGAGGTTGAAACTGTCCGAGATTTTGGTCTGCTCTCATGTTGGCTCCCACCGTTTATTCTCCTAAGGTTCTTAATACTGTGTCAGTTAACTAGCTCTACCTGGAGGATGAAACTATATTATTGCAACAATATCAGTCATATCTATTGGGCACTCAAATAATTGCAGTACACCCCTGCTAGTTGCTACAGTACTTCATTTTGGTAATTATACTACACTATGTTCTGTTCTACTTGCATCTGTCTGGAGTCTAGCGACTGATCTGTGCAAGAGTTTGAAGGCTTTTTGCTCCATTTCCATTCTTATTAGCTTCTGATCTTTGGGTGACCATGCTAGTGGGATGAACTCTTTTGGTCAGTTCCATTCTATAAATTGCTGGTCCCAAATAGTTTATGGGGGTATTTTCAAATTCACATCTCTCTATTGAACCAGTAAGCTTGTATATCACAGGTATCTCCACTTTATTATGTTCAAGATTTTTTCCTGAGAGTTGGAAGATACTATTGTAATGTCCATGTATACAAAGCAAAATTTCCCTTGGTACGTCACTAAGATTTGATGGCTCATCACATTTATGAAGATCCCAAGGGATCCCTTTGACCCATTACCTGGCTCGTGTTTAGCACAGTGATCTACGCAGGCCCAACAGCCATTTTTCTTATTGTACACTCTGGTATTTTCCCTACACACTTATTTCATGGTTTTATGCATGCAGTACAGCATTGAACTGGTAGCCCCATCTATTAGCTTCAATATAAAGTGTTCAGACTGGCTAGATGCACAGTGGTCCATTGATGAATGGCATTACAATAACTTATTGCAATGAAACATCGATTCGCGCCTGCGCTGGGGAACGTTAGGGCAAACAAAGACGTTGTTCAATGAATGGGTTAAGATAGACGGCATTACTTTAAACTGGTGTGTTTCCCTGTTGGGTGTACTGAACTGTGGAAGATGTTATGTCAGGGTTTAGTTGGACTTGACTTGTTTTCCTTGGCCAGTCAGCAGCATGGAGATGGATTCATGTGGCATAGTTTTCTGCCTCTAGATATTGAAGTTCTGAGGGACAATGGAATCTATGGTGGCTAGATAGGTATGTTGACGAGTTTGATTGGCGTAGGCTGCTTATTTAGTAGTGAATTAGACATATACCTGGGGTTTGTTTCCATAAGGGGGTGGTAAAGTTCTGTCCTGTTTTGGTTAAACATTTCTTCCTGCGAGGAGTACAAAGACATTAACATATTATTATTATTAGCACCGCGTCTTACTACCCGTTCGGGTTATACGCACTTACGCTAATGTGTAATGGTAGGGTGATTGTGAGATGAAATGAAGGACCTACAGCTTAACGTGGGATCCGAATCACGGTGGAGACCTGGCATTCCCCACATTCACAAGATGTCTTGTCAGAGGTGAAGGAAGGGTTTGGCAATCAAATAAATCTTTGCCGGGACCGAGGATTGAACCCAGGACGCCAGCATAGAAGTCTGACACCTTACCCCTAGATCACCAGGTCACCTACATTAACATATAAAATTCTGTTCTGGACAATGTATGAAAGGAGAGAATTGATTTTGATGGAAAGAGGGGGTGGCTAGAAATAAAAATGTATCACTGAACTGCTTTGGTCTGTTCAATCAGGTGGTCTCAGCAGGGCCATCAGCCTAGGCGACTCTAATAATGTGTGCCCTAGTTGTATTCTGTATAAAACAAACCCTCCCCACGATGTATAATAATAATAATAATGTGCCAAAACCAGACAAAAAAAATAGGGATACATTCATAAAAAATAAATGGCAAACCCTCTTACCCCTTCTTACCCCATTAATGTGTGCAAAAATCATAGGTATACCTTCTACCCTTCCTTTTCTTTTAATATTCTCTTATTTGCAAAAAATATTTTTTTTTTTTGTTTTCCATGCAATTTAATGAATGTAGTTGATGAATTCACAAAATTAAATCAATCAAATAAAATAATTATGTAGTAAATTAAGTTCTTATCACTTAATAAATTTAGGTTTATGTATAGTAATAGTTCTGTTACTTGATATCTTTCATTTTTAAATGATTATTCTCACAAAAACTCCTGATTAAAGGGGAAACTATTTTATAAATAAAATAAAGATTTAGAAATAAGGGCATAAAATGGAACTATAAATTTTTTTTTTGTAACTCTTTCGCTGTGTTATATCTTTAAGCCTAATATTCCCTGGCTGCATAATTGAATTGAGATTTTTTTTCAAATATTAAAAAACTTTTTTTTGCTTACATATTTTTATTTAAATTTAATAAATTAAAACAAACTTTTGTTTAGTTTTTTTCAAAACATCATGAAAATAAAAACACTTTACATTTTACTGGAAAATTACCCTAACAATCTCTAACACTTACACACCATTTTGTAGTCCCTTTGGTGTGAAATATTTCAAAACAAGGAATGACTCACAAGGCTGGTTTTCTCGGACATGTTGAACAGTAGAATTATGTCTGCTTCCTCTTACAGTCTTTGCACTCTGATGAACTCAAAGAGCAAACACAACACTCAGGGCTGCGAGACTTTTCTTCAAACTGTCGAATTTAAGTGCTGTTCACTCAGTCGTGCTTCTGGTAAAGAGTCTGATGTTCTTCCTCTTTTAGCAGACACTCACACTCGTCTGTTGTAATTTAGCAACGGCCCTGCCATAATATAAGTGATTCGTCCATTGACAGTGGCGGTCTCGATCAAAAATTACCAAAGAAGGCGGTACCACTTTATGTTTTTGTGTGGTATACTTGTAGTTTATTGACATCTGGTTGAATTTGTCTACACCATTCATAAATTTACTGTAGTGGGCCACCAATTTGGGCTTACCCAAAGTACGAAAGCCATCTTCTCCTTTCTTAGAATGTACTTGCACTAATTCAGTGTCAGTATTATGTACAGTAGAGATAAGGTTCACACTCCCTGTATCTTGCCAAGTACAGGTAATTATACTTTTATTGGCATTCACCCAAAATTTTGGTTCATCGCCCTTTTTTATTTTACACGATTGTGGCCTCATTTAAATAGGAAGGCCTTTTCTGCTTGACTTCACAGTTCTACATGCACCATGTCCCTTGTTTTTAGTCTATGAAAAAAAGCTATTACAATATAGGCCCTATAATGTGTCCTTTTTTTTTCAAACCCTTTAGTGAGGTTCAGAATAACCCTTTTCCCTAATGGCTTAATATTATCTACTGGATCCTTAAATGTACCTGTGTACGCATCATATTTACAAAATAACCCACTTTTAATGTCTCAATGAGACAAAAATTTGACACCCCATTTGGCTGAAGCTTTTGATGGCAGATATTGCTTAAGCCATACATAGTCTACCCTTGAAATAGAGCATGGTTTCGTCAACTGACAGAAGTGTTCAAGGTAAGTATTCATTACAATTTCTGTTAAAGAGATAATTTTGAAGATTAGGTCATAAATAGGGCTACCTATTACAAGCTATTGCTCATTATTATTAAAATATAAAAAAAGAACTTAACAGGAAGTACTTGTCCCTAGGCATAGCAAAGTAATAATTTGCTGTGTTATTTAGCCAATGTGACACATTCAGGAGATGTTTTTTACACATCCTTATTCCAATTTCAAGGGCAACCATTGCCTGAATTTCTTCTGCATTACAACCATTCCAAGTATTACAACTAGAATGAGGAGGAAAATCATGTGTTTGTCAAGAAACTGGTTAGAGAATACCTCAGTTTGTGCTACTTTGTGAATAAATACTGACCCAGGAAAATGTTTTGAAAATGGAGTGTTGAATCCTGCAATGTCACCAATTAATTTAGCATTTGATTGTGGTGAATTTCCCAGGGCTAAATCAAGATCAGGCTCCATGAAGCTTATGGTGTTTCAACTTATTCTTTTACCTCATCACTCTCACTACTTGAAACGTCACTTGACTCTATCACTAAAATTCCACTCTGAATCAAAATCAGCAAATAAAAGTCTTGTTACATCTTCATCTGCCAAGTTTTGTCTATTAGACGAAGCCATGTTTACAAGCCATAAACATTTGTCAAGACTTAAAAACACACAAACGTTATTAGTAACTTAGCTTTTCAATACTATCAAAAGAGGTCAATCACGAGCTTACAAGTGTGTCTCTAGTGATATCTGGTAGGAAAAAATATGTCATTAGTTAATTTGTTTACGATTCCTGCTAAAATGTGATACCTGCAATGACAGGAAGTTTGAGCTCGCAATAGCGCTAGCTCCGCGTAAATTGACACACAACACACTGTGCATAAATGCAAGCACCACAGCTAAAGAGTTAAAAGTTAAACCCGATAAGGACCTTCATTAACCTAAAAATGTATATCAATTACTGTTCTGGTTCCTAGCATTTTTTTGGTTTCCGTTTCGGTTCCCGTTTCACTTTTAGTTCCTTAAAAATAGCTGTTAATTTTATTGGTTCCAGTTCCGGTTTGATTACCTATAAATTAGACTTTCCTCATTCCCACAACGAAAGTGTGTATTTGTGAATAGCCTATATGGGTAGTAAGACGCAATCCAGACCAAAAAAAAATCTTAGTAATATTAATAATACTTAGCACTGCGTCTTACTTCCCATTTGGGCTACACGCTAAAAAGAAATCTAACCTTAGTTCAAATGTTAATTACAATATAATTGCCTACCTCTAATATTATGTGTGAAATAAAGTGCATTAAGCAAAATATAATATAATGTGTAATAAATAAAATGATAGAATTGTGAACGAACAAAGCACAACTAAAAGTAAAAATACTAACACATGTGTACACTCACTTCAATATTTTGTGGCTCCTATAGTAATAAGTTAGCTCCCTCTTCAGTCTTATTAGTACTTCCTGAGGAATATGCAA
Source organism: Timema shepardi (assembly GCA_902151425.1). Taxonomy (NCBI): domain Eukaryota; kingdom Metazoa; phylum Arthropoda; class Insecta; order Phasmatodea; family Timematidae; genus Timema; species Timema shepardi. Next base: position 37,566 of record CABFVX010005971.1, read on the forward strand.
TAAGAACATAGAGTTTGTACTTTTATTTGTGCTCTATCATTTTATTACTAATGATATGAATAGCGATATGAATACAAATTGTTATAACTATTTACCATCAGAGTTGGTGTTGCAAGACTGATACTTGGATTTATTTCTGCTTATTGAACAATGTTTCAACGATATATATATATATATTATTTATAAGTGCAGCTTTACTCTCAATAAAAGCTTCTTAGGATGTTTGTCTTTTTTTATATGGACAAAAGTATAAACTTTTATGCTATGCCATATAATTAGATTTTCAGCTGTTTAAATTTAGTGTTTTCTACATTATAACCAATGTATTAGTAATTAGTGTTGTACAAAATACTAATGTAAACAGTAGATTAAAATAACTTCAATATTCTACAAAATTTAAGCATTTTTTTTTAGAAATTGTCGAGTAGTAACTATCACAATACATTTCACCTTGTTCCTAACTAATCCTTACCCACCCACACTTACTCAAAAACATTTCAGTCATTTAAAATTAATATACTAGCATATAGCGGAAAATAAACTGATTGCTATTACTATTTAAAATACATGCTATGCTGCACCACACAGACTTTCTCACTACTTTTTCTAAATTATAATAATATACGTTGCTATAGAAACATAATTTAAAAAAAAGAACATTGCATTTCATCAATGGCTCAAAATAGTGAAAGTATATTGCTATTCTAGCTAGTCACGTACCACCCCAAGTGTTATAAAAGAGGGTGTGGGGAAGGGGCATATGAGTATAGGATTAAAAATTATATATTTTGTTAACTTAAAACATGATTTCATTGAAACAATCTATTATTAGGAACTTCATTTCGATATGAAAGAAAAATTACAATTTGTTCTTATTAACATAAATAAATATACATTTAATATATAATAATGGATACCTGTTTTCATTTATCCTGTGAGGAATCACACATTCTCTCACTAGCCGTCACTATAGCAAACACAAAATTGAATGGCATTTCAAAGGTTACATTCACTGTCTTCTCAATCTTACAATATGCTTATATAATATATATGTTGACTAAAAACGAAAAATTAATTATTCTTATTTTTTTTATAGGCAAATGTAATGTAACAATGACATAAAGTAAACTGACTGGTGCCCATTTTCAGAAGAAGAGGGAAGAAAGGTGACTACAACAAGCTTCAAAGAGTTTATGAGAGCTTTTACAAAAAAAAAAAATCAAATTCTCAGTGTCCAAATATTCCAGAGAATAAGAGATTTTAATTATGGTCAGGAAATGGATGTAACTAGCAACGAAATTTATGATAAACATACTGAGGATAACGATGCAAGTATTTTAAATTTTCAAAATGCAGTTGTCAGATTCAGAGTGTGTCAAGGTTGTGTATGATGTTTCACCTTTTAATCTTGGAATTAAAGACCAACAAAACATGACTCAAGACGATATAGATCGTGCTGCTCTACAAGAAATGGGAGCTTAGCCAGCCGAAATACCTCAGTCATTCTGTGATTTAATGGTAAATAAAGGAACGTGTAAAGGGCAGAACAAGAACAGCAATTTTCCTGAAGATGAAGCTGGACCATCTTTAAACAAATATTGATTTGAAAAAACCTTGCAAAATAGTGAAAACATCAACCGTGCTATATGTTTTTCTCTAACTAAAAAATCTTTCTTTTGCTTTTGTAGCACTTTGTTCCGCTCTCACAAAATAACTATAAGACCAGTTTCAGAAGTGAAGATGGGTTTTCAATGTGGCTAAAGTTAACTCATCATATTCAAGATCATGTTTAAAAATGAGGTGGCCCAATGGCTAAATAATTTTATAACAAAGGAAATTGATAAGACAAAAAAAAAAAAAGGAAAAATAAACTACCAAGAGTAAATTTTATGAGGAAAGCCCACCTTGGGAAAGAGGAAAAATGTGGGAAGAGTCCAATGCACAAAGGTGACATCTTCTTCCTTTCTTCTGTCTTCTAACGGATAAGTAGTCGCACACATTTTAACACAAATAAAATAATATTTTGGCATTGTTGCCTTTATCAAACACAAAGAAGAAAGTCCTGATAACACAAACACTGGATTACTCCATTTTGAATTTAAAGAAAAACGGTCAGAAACTCATTGTGCGAACAGTTTTTGGGAGTAAAAATAAATTTCTTCCCTATGGTTAGTATTTAAAGCAACAACTTAATAAAGTAGCTAAGACATGGAAAGACATCCTCGGACAGGTCAGTACCACTTTGGAACTCTAGCACAACTAAATTTGGCACCAAGAGGTCATTGAGCGTCAATTATTGGTGATTCAAATCCTGGCAACTTTCTAGCTTTGTTGAAATACTTGGCTAAATTTGATCTTGTCATGAGATCTAATTTGGATTGGTCTCTGCTACATCAAGATGTTTATCATATCTTTCACCAGATGTTCAAATAAAATAATATATGCCTCTTGAGAGAAAGAGTGCGCAAATATATTGTTCCAGCATGTAAGAAGGCTAAGTACTTCAGTAAACTATTATATTTGATACAACTCCAGACACTGCTCATTTAGAACAAATGTCAAGATTAAAATTAATAAAATTCAGTAAATATCAAGGAAGCCATTTTAGACCTCATTCCTTTAGAAGTGAAAACAGTGGAGAGGATCACAGAACAAATACAAAATATAAATCAATAAAAGATGGTTTGAATCTTAATTGTAGAGGTCAGTCATATGACAATCAAGCAACAAAGGCTCGTATTCATTCAAGAGTTCAAAAGAAGATATTAGATTTAAATCCACTAGCTTTGTTCCTTGTGACGACCATTCACTTAATTTGGTTGGAGTTCATGCGACTCAGCTGAATGTTCAAGCAGTGACTTTTTTTGGGAAAGTAGAACATCAATTTACCTTCTTTTCCTGTTCCACTCGCAGATGAAATGTCCTTAGAAAGTTTGTAAAGGTACTTTGTGACACCAGATAGAATTCAAAAGCAGAATGGTGAAGAACTGGAATTAACAACTAAGGGATTGTTACAATACATTTCTTCAATGGAATTAGAAGCCTATAAAACACTAGCATTACAAATCTTATAACTTTACCAGTTTCTGCAGCATATTGTGAAAGATTGTTCGCTAAACTTAAATTGATTAAGTCTTATCTACTATCAATTAGGTCTTAAGATGTATTATCAAATCTGGCAATACTTTCATTCAAACACTTCATTGCTACCTCTTGACAAAATAATGATATAATAACAGAGTTTGCAACAATCAAGGCCAGAAAAGCTAAATTTTAAAATGTATTATTTTTATTTGTTATTATGAATCTTTTCCTCTGAAGTTTTAATATCAACATTTACAGTTTTACATTCACAAGACATTACTACAGTATTCAGAAGTAATTTGCCTAACACCAAGGTGAAAAGAAAGCAAATTGAGCTTACATTTAGTTGTGTGGAGTCAAAACAAGACTTCACTTTATCATAATTTTTAAGGAAACACAAAAAACATTATAAATTCATTGTTTACAAATAAAAATAATAAAACTTTTATATGGGATATATATTAGATGGATACCTATAATAGGATCATGTTATGCATCAACAAACCAAGCGGCACTTTCATGAAACTGAGAAAATCATGGTTATGCAAAACATTGTGTATTAAATTCCATGTTCATTTTCATGTAACATGCTTTGAATGAAAAATGTGTATTTTAAAGAATTTATTATTTTCAATGAATTTAAATTTATTTTAAAAAGAACACAAGTTTTTCATTAAATTTTCTCTTGTTCAATTTATGCTTTTTTAACTTGGTGGAAGATGGAATTTGTAACAACACACCAAAACTCAGATCGGTGGTTAGTCTGTTGATCCAAATTTTAGTGTGTGCATTACATTACCACTGCATACAACAAAATGTTATGTTTTATTGAAATTAAAATAATAGTTTTACACAACAAGGACTATTGTACTAATTTGACTTGATTTAGAAAATATATTATTTATGTTCAACTTCAAAATCCAAACTGCCCTCTTAGCAATCAACATCATCTTCAATATTTTCATATGCGAGCAGTTTTTTGTAGTGTGGTTTTGCATCAGATGGTATCAGGTTATCAGTTGTATCACGTTTCTGATATCATCTAGTTTGGGTTTGGATATAGGTCTTCCTGCAAGCCAAAGCGGAACCAAACATTTTGAGAAAACCTACTGTAGCTTACTTTGTCCGAGCTGTTTTCTCACTATGTTGACCTCTTGTTTGTCATGATTAAAGACAGTATCCATGAATACACTGTAAGGTTTGTCTTTCTCTGTTACTATTTCACGTGTTTTCAACCACTTGATACTTGGACCGACAATAAAAAAAATCTGTTAACTATCCTTTCCAAATTAACTGTCCCGATACATTGATTGTTTTCCATGCACTTATCGACTAATTGGTTTCTCTTACTACAGTTCAACATGACTTGCATTTAGTATTCTGGAGTGTAGGCATACATACGTTGCTGCGGTTTCAACGCACACTCATTGTTAATTTGGTAGGAAACTGTGTCTGGGTATAAGGAAACGCATTGTAATTGTGTTGAGATTTGAGTGATCAGCCAAGATAGGTTTTAATATCAGTAGTATTTTTATATTGTGGTTCTGCCCACCGCAAGAATCGGACCAAATTATAAGTTCTTTAACACTTATCTAACTGATTTTCAAGATATTTTTTTATACAAGATCCAACTTCCTGAGCTGCTCGACCTGCCTCACCTTCAAGCCACACCTAGCAGTAGTCTTTATTATTGGCTACAGAGTGGATTCCACAGTTATAAAGCCAAAGCTGTCTTTTATATTTAAAAAAAACTATCTTTGTAGGTATTACAGGCAAAGATAGTTATCTGCATTTCAAATATAATAACTTTGATAGTAGTATTGCCCTTTGCTCTTTGTAGGTCATATTTCATTAGGTCCTGAGCAGTGTTGTCTCTAATTGATGGCTTCTCAGCTTTTCTTCAATCAGTGTTTGTCTCTAATTGATGGCTTCTCAGCTTTTCTTCAATCAGTGTTTGTCTCTAATTGATGGCTTCTCAGCTTTTCTTCAATCAGTGTTTGTCTCTAATTGATGGCTTCTCAGCTTTTCTTCAATCAGTGTTTGTCTCTAATTGATGGCTTCTCAGCTTTTCTTCAATCAGTGTTTGTCTCTAATTGATGGCTTCTCAGCTTTTCTTCAATCAGTGTTTGTCTCTAATTGATGGCTTCTCAGCTTTTCTTCAATCAGTGTTTGTCTCTAATTGATGGCTTCTCAGCTTTTCTTCAATCAGTGTTTGTCTCTAATTGATGGCTTCTCAGCTTTTCTTCAATCAGTGTTTGTCTCTAATTGATGGCTTCTCAGCTTTTCTTCAATCAGTGTTTGTCTCCAATTGATGGCTTCTCAGCTTTTCTTCAATCTCTTCTTTTAGAATAGTAGCCTCCATTTGGGCATTTAATGAAACACATTTATTACAAGTTTCCTTGAGTAGTTTTATTTTCAAATTGAACTTTGAATAAAATACTTTTTTTTTACATAGCAAGTGAAATAGGGTCTTGTTACTTGTGTTTGTATGTTTCGTACATTACAGATACTGTAACATCATTGGTAAATTCTAAGTCTGTTCACGGTAGGAATTGTTTTCTGAAAGGCCTTTTTCTTTACCAGAAATCCTTTATATAATAGGATATTGGTAGGAAAAAAGACCTTTTAGAGAGTAATTCCTACCGTGAATGGAGTATATGTATCAGTGTTGCTTTGTGCATAGTGTGACTTGTATTTTGGAGATTTGTTTATATGATTAACAATGTCCTCATCTTTAATTTGGAATCTGTCCCCTGTAGTCTTTTATTATTCTGTTACTTTGACTCATGAACAGGGCAGATAGAAATAGTGTGTAAAAATAAGTTTGTTTATTAATTTATTTCTCACCTAAATTATACATGCACTCTTGTGAAATGTAATTTTTGTGATTGTGTGTTTCTCTTTCTAATAACTTTCTATTTCAATACTGTAATAGCAATATCTAATGTTTTTGCTTGGTATGTTTCAAGTGACCAAAATTTATCAAATTCTATTTTTCTTTCCTCCAACCTCAATTTTTTATTACATTGACAAGTACAGTGATAATCTTTAAACTCTCTCGATTCAACATTTTTGTTTTGTTGATAAATGTATGGCTCCTTTCACAAAGCAATATTATTAAAATAATATCACTCCAAATCTTCACATAGCCCACAAATAATAGTTTCCCTCACTGGTTTTGCATAAATAGACCAAGTGCAGAAAATGTGGCGCTTAGTTAATTGTTACAAAACTAAAATATTGGGTTAAAATTGAAAATAGAGGTCTTTGCTGCTTTTAGAGCACTGGTGGCTGATCCAAACATCGATAGAGGCCAGCACATTGCACATGGAGCAATAATCATTTGTTCCCGAGTAGATTGATATTTTAGCTAAAAGATGGCAGTGCTAACTCCATTTTTTACAAATTGGCGCTTAGTCTGTTGACGCATATCATGGTCCCATTTAAAGATCATACCAATGTTATTTTTACGAATATTAACGATTTTACTACGGATTTATCTACTTTAGCAACTAAACTGAATGATGTATTTTGTTTTGAAAATCACAATGCTCTATGTATCTGGTTTTGAAAACAAATATTAGATGTGTGTCTGGCTTAGAATAAATTATAATGGAATTCATAAAAAATAGAAAATTTCAGAATTCTGAAATATATTTTTAATAAAAAAAAAATAAGTGTTTATTATAAGCCAAGCTACTAATATTTAAAAATACAAACTTTTACCAAAACACACTTTTTAACAACTGAAAAACCTGTGTACAAAATTAATTCTAAAATAAACAGTTTAATGCATTACAAAGCCCAATTTAAAATACCTTATTTTAATTTTAGATCCTGAGATCTCTCAACAGGACCGTAGTTAGAGTAATTGGCGCCCAGGGCAAACAGTAACATTGGCGCCCCCTCTACGCAGCCACCCCATTTCCGCCCAATCATAACGGAGCAATTGATGGTGTCATCGTAT
>CABFVX010005972.1:0-11121 GCA_902151425.1 Timema shepardi
GATCAGTAGGAAGGCGACACAATATAATAGAGGAAAGATCAGTAGGTAGGCGACACAGTATAATAGAGGAATGATCAATAGATAGGTGACACAGTATAATAGGGAGTGATTAGTAGGTAGGCGACAGAGTTTAACAGGGTAAATATCATTAGGTAGACGATAGAGCGTCGTTCAGACTTTAAGAACGGGATAAGCGTATACAGAACTTGGAAGGAGGGGATGCTATGTGCCTTATTGACTTAATTTACCATTGGGATCGATATACTTTAAGACTGTTGTGGTTGTTTTACTTGATACTGTATCTATAAGTAATGACTGTTTTTTTTAAATGTTTGAATAAGCTGTTTTAGGTTGGAATTATTATATGAATTAACTTATTTTGGTATTTTAATTATTTAAACCTTATTTAGTTATGGATTTAGCTTCTTCAATAACTAAAACCTTGATTTTTTTCTGTTATTTCATCTCAGTCAAAAGAAACTCTTTTAGTGGACCTACATCATTATGGCATCATAAAGCTAAAATTATATTATTTCTTTGGTTTTAAACTAACCATGCCCAATAATAATTGTTCTACAATAATAAAGGCAATTAAAATAAAATACACACAGCTCTTATTACCAAAGTAAATTAATTATGTGTGATTGTTTCTGGAACTATTATTAGGAATCAGGTTTGTTATAGGTTTATAGGCTTTTTACCTGAGTAAATCACTAATAAATGATTTTGTCTTTAAGTCTATATTAATCAGCTTTTCATTTTTAAATGTATTAAATATTAATGTTCATAAATATAAAGAACCAATATATTGCTTTGTATGGAGCAGAAACTTGAAATCTTATGAAGATGGAAATAAATACTTGGAGATCCTTAAAATGTAGTGCTGGAGAATACTTGAGAAGATTAGGTGGACAAACAGGGTTACAAATTAAGTCCCAAGAAGAGGGGGTGAAAAAAAACCTATTTTGGAAGTGTTTCTTCGGCGCAAAGGAAACTGTGTTGGTCACATAATTAGGAGGAACTGTCTTCTGCACAACGTCATTGAAGGAAAATTGAGGGAAAGAGGAGCTTAGGAAGGAGGAGGATTCAAATACTAGATGACTTTAAGTAAAGAAGAACATTCTGGGAGCTGAAGGCGGAGGTAGAGGAGAGGGCACATTGGCCGTCTTAGTTCCCGACAAAGGGAATGGACCTGTCGTAAGACAGAACACATAATAATAATTATAATTATAATATACTAAACATAAATATGGTCGATAATAATCAAATAGAAGTCTTAAAATTAAATACTATTTTTGAAAAGTGGTTTAAGTTGTGCTTAATGTTAGAAATTTAGTTGATTTAAAGCGATCTTTATCAGATACTATGCATCTTTTTTAAATTTGTTTAGAACATAAATATCAAATAGGCTAATTACTCTACTATCGTTGCCCAATTTTACTATTCTAATAATGCAAACGTTATAATTCCCGTCACTGTGAGGTACTTTGTGCCACAGAAAGGTATGAAGGTGAAGAAGGTGCAATATTTCCAGTCTGTACGTGGAGAGACATCTGAAATACTGACGAACCACCTCCTTTCGATAATCAAGTGGCACGGGGTAGAAGACAAGGCTGCTGCGTTTTGTGGAGTTAGCTGTAACACGAATTTTGTAGGAGTAAAATGGAAGGGCGTCACCAACGTTTACTCTCGATTTAAAGAGATCTCAGTATTAAAATAAAATAAATTGGCTGCAGTGCACACTTTGTACAAAATGCTCTTCAGAATGTCATTTATCTTCTCCCTATTTAAATTGAGTCTTTCCTCGTAAAAAAAAATATATAATTATCCTGTATCTATGTTGTGCGTGTCACTAATTTGAAGGAGTTTTGGGAGTCCGCTGACATTGAGTATAAAAAGTTGGTAAAAAATGAAGATACTATATTTCTTTAACGCTTGCCAGCAGTTGAAAGAATCTTACAAATATGTGAAGGATTGAAATATAATGTTCTAGTCTAGGAAAACTTCCCGGTAGCATAACGCAAGTTTTTCCCAAGAGTGTAATTGGAGAAGTACATTTATGGTTTGTGCATGGGAAGTTGAATTTATTTAACAAGAGCAGTCTTTCCATGGTAAAAACTAAAACCAGCCAAGAATAGTGACCGCGGCAAAATAGATGTGTGGGTTCGTATTTTATAGAAGGCTTTGGCCTTTAATGTTAACTAATAGCACTACAAGCTATTACAAAAACGTGATGTTAAAAATATGTTACAAAAAGATATAATGACTGACGTGGAAGCTCGTGAGAGAATTGGCTTAGTCAGGAATACCTAACCGATGGCTTGACTGACCACACCGCAGATTCAAACCCGGTACCTTAAGAACGATGGTTTCCCTCCAGCACAAGTACCCTATGACCTGATGTTCAAATACACGTGGCCCCAAAAACGGGCAGAGTGAACCCTCTGAATAGATAGTATTTTGTCAGCCTCGATAGCTCGAAAACAGAACCATCTGTACTTCAAATCAGCTCAATGGCTGAGACGAGGACAAGTTGTTTTGAGCTGTCAGAGGTTCGTCCTAATATCTACCAATTCATAACAATTAAACTAGACTAGTTCTTTCACTCGTTTCTTTCAACACTATTATGTTAGTTTTAAACAAACATTCCAATCTAGGGCAGGGCTATTACAATAGACTATACTGTCGAAATCGGACTTTAATCTTTGTATTATTACGTAAAGTCAATAAATGCGAGTCACGCTGATACAAAAAACGCGTGCCATGATGAATTATATAACTGTTAAATAAATTAGCAGTCCATATAGTAGCGAGTATAAAATTAATCAATTACTGTATGTGTATAAGTATTATTATTATATTTTCTCAGGCTTTAAAATAAAAATGTGAATATCGCAAAAATCACCTACTTGGCATGAAAAAACATATTGATAAACATGATCCCTTCCCACCACTCCTTTCATTATCTCCAAATCCCACACCACCATAGCTACACCACGGGTGATATTACATGCTCTCATCTCTACAGTGAAGAATAAAACTAATTGAATCATTTCGTTATCAAGCTCAGGCCAGCACGGAGGTAGGCAATATTCATTTTAATGCAGTACTATGTATTTATTGCTACTCATTCTATCTCCCGGCATTAGCTTATTTTTCTTTCGGGGATACTATTAACTAAGTGTACATTCCATTTACCATGAAATGCAGCAGTATTCCATTGACACATTACAATATGACCCTCTCTTGATAAATATACCATAGTGGAATAATACAAGGTAAGTTTACTACCTCGCAGGATAGGCCCATATGAAGCGTACATGATTTTACTATAAGTTTCACACATGAAGGCAAACGTTTATATTATAATACGATTGGATACAGTGTGTTAATATCGATATGACATTTCTATAAAACTTTTATTTTTATAAATTTCAAATCATACTGATTGTTATATTATATTCTTCTAATATTTTACTATAGCTGTAAGTGAAAGAAATACAAGATTTATTTCATTCAAAAAAATTTGGATACATTAATAACACTTGATTAACACTCTAAAACAAAAGGTTTAAACGTGAGTACAATATATAAAAGCTGAGTACCGTTTGGTTGGAAAATGTGGCGGAAGGGGAAGATATTTCATAAGGTTTATACATATTTGATTCTTGATTTGTACACTGTAAACTGTATCACAACACTTTATTATATAAACAATAAACAATTTTCAGAAAATTATATATAGATGGAGTAATGCTCACTAAAAAGCATAAAAAATAGCTTTGGCTATTTGATTCATTAATATGCAATCCCATACAATTATAATAATTGTACAAATACCAGCAATAAGACAACTATCGAGTCGAAGGTGGCTGCATTGTCTTATAGCTCGTGATTTTAATGAAATCCCACATTTGTAGCCGACTATTTTCGCACGTCCATCATAGATTCTGCCTTAAAATATGAGTGAAGAATTACCCTGGGCACGGTACAAATCCTGGATAGCTCAGTGGTTAGAGTATTGTAGTACTAAGCCAAAAGTACATGTTTAGATTCCCGTGTCCAGGTACCATTTTTCAATTTTCAGAAAATGATATCTAGATAGAGTAATCCTCACTAAAAAGCATAAATAATAGCTTTCGCTATTTGATTCATAGCTTTATGTAGCTTAAATTAAAATATAATATGTTAAATTAATCTAGTCTAGCAAGTAATCATATTTTTTAATTAAAAAATGTATTTTATGATACACACATATAACTATATTAATATTATAATCGTAAATATAAAACATTAAAAAAGGGCTTCATAATGTATCACTTTTTATATACTGGTAATTAAATGTTCTCTTTCACTACAATTATTTTGCTAAGATATATTGCACACATAGAAGCTACATACTTGACAACAAATACAATATAGTGAGATATAATAACTACTAAACCATTTATATTAAATTTGAACTATATTTTATATCATAACGATATATATAATCTCCATTTTAAATTCAGTTGACGTGGGTAGGCGTACTTCATTAATCACTTTCAAAAGTTTATAATAGTTGTCAGTAAACGTGTTTCACATAATTATATGCAGACTTACAGGAGATTATTGATTATTCTGCTTAGTAAAGTAGAAGTAGTTGTGCGAATAATCAGATTTAGTAGTAAACTGAATCTTTAATCACAACCAAAAACATCACTTCATTAACAAACAGGTATATTTATAAATACAGATCAAGAAATTTTCCAGGCTCTTAGTTCAATAGCGACCCTTCTTAACTCTCTAATTTGCTTTGTTTACGTGTGGAAAAAAACATAACAATTCAATAAATTTGCCAGACTACTATTTCAATAGCGACCCTTCTTAACTCTCTAATTTTCTTTGTTCACGTGTGGAAGAAACATGAAAATTCAAGAAATTTGCCAAACTCCTAGTTCAATAGCGACCCTTCTTAACTTTCTAATTAGCTTTGTTCACGTATGGAAAAAACATAACAATTCAAGAAATTTGCCAGACTACTATTTCAATAGCGAACCTTCTTAACTCTCAAATTTTCTTTGTTCACGTGTGGAAGAAACATGAAAATTCAAGAAATTTGCCAAACTCCTAGTTCAATAGCGACCCTTCTTAACTCTACTAATTTGCTTTGTTCACGTGTAAACAAAATATGAAAATTCAAGAAATTTGACAGACTCCTCGTTCCTCGCATGTCTGATTTGATTTGTTCACATGCAAGCTAAATATGAAAATTAAATAAATTTGCCAGACTCCTAGTTCAATAGGGCACCTTTCGTAGCTCTTTAATTTGCTTTGTTCACATGTACTCACAAAATGAAAGTTTTAAAAAAAATATAGCTGGTGGTTGCACAGATATTGCCATTCTGATAAACCCCATTTGAATAAAATAATTATAAGGAGTGTACGGTGATTGCTTTCTAATAAATTTATTTTGAAAATGTATTTATTTAATACATGTGTCTCTTCATAAACAACAGCATAAGTTTCTCAAATTAAGAATATTTTAATATTAATTTTACAAAGTTATAGTTTTGTTTCTTTAGGATTATCTTCATTCCCTCAATTCGTGTTCGTTCTTCTGACGTAGTTCATGGTGGTTTCCAAGCACCACATGACGATTGTCACTAAAGTCAAGAAGTTGATAGTGACAATGCTGGTCCTGAAGCTACCACTGACATCTAAGATGTAGCCTGATAACAGAAAGACTAATGTAACACAACCAAGGCTCATGTACGATGTGTCAACTAGGTTATTAGTGTGAGTAAACAGTCATTTATACCTCCTAAACATGTCAGATCTAGCCTGAGCAAGTTATCACAAAAATATTATCAGTAACAAAATATGTATTCAATATATTATCTTTAAAATATGTTATCAATTTTTTCACGGATACGTTTCATATCAGTATGATTTTTCATTATTAATCATACATCCTCTCTACACGCGTGTACGTGTGCATTTCCTGTAAGCTACGTTTCCCATTCCCTACTTCATAGATTGAATCTTTAATAACTTTAGGTACTGGGATGAAAAAAAAATTGTTTTGATCATTAGTTTGCAAAGTAATAATAATGTCTCTATTAGAGCCAAACTAAGTCAGGTGCCATTTCTTACCCTTAAACCATAAGTTAATGACCCTAACCTGAGAAAAAACATAGTCTAAATAAATTAATGTGAAGTGCAATAATGTATCAAATCCGCACAACATTTATGTAAACACTATATGGGGATAGGATAACTTTATTCATACATATGTTTAATTTACCTTCTTTCTTCTGACAAGCGTCATAGAATTTACATTTTATTTATCACCTTCATACTTTAATTTGTTATATCAAACTATTAAGGGGACTCCCTAGGTAGTTCAAATAGTGTCAATTAGGCGCTGAGCTTAAGTTAAATATTGATAGAAATGATAATATTACTTGAGATTGGTGTTTACTGGAATGAACACAAAACTATATTTTGTTATTAGAAACACAAACTTGTGAGCATATTTTAAAAATTGAGGTTTTACATTTCAAAAAGTCTAAAAACCTATCATTTTTTGTTGATAGTTAAGATCTTAATTTTCCGAGAAATGTAAGAAAAATAGTATAGGAGCATAGAATGGATCTTTGTGAATAAAATTTTGTTATTTAATAGGGGGTCACAACACAAATTATAAAGTAGTTTGTAATTTTCTCCTCCCCCGTATGTTTTATTGCCGGACGGTTCCGCCCAGTAGCGCTATAAACCTATTTGGTTTTTGGCATTTAGAATTTCTGCTCAACAATACTTGTACCTTAATTACACTATGTTTTTCTTAAAATTAGTTCCAAACTGGTTTTAAAATGCTACTGGTTCTTGTTCTCCTATTTCTAGTTCCAATTCAAAACCTCTCTGAATCTCACAAAATAATGTAAAGCCATTTGGTTTTCATTATATATGTCTTTCTGAGAAAGAAATGATATTAATGTCATTAATAATGATAATACAAGTTATTGTTGTCCTTTTTTTTAACTCTTCGATACTTTCTGATTTAGTCCCATAAATAGTGAACTTTAAATGTATCCATAAGAAAATTTAGGGGCCTTAACTTGGGTGTCATTGCTAGCGACTCAATTGGTCCACTTCTGCCAATCCATTGTCGATTAAATCTGTTATCTAGCCATAGACAAATGAGTAATGTATGGTTAGGGGGTTCCATCTTGATGAAAATATAAAAGCTCTTTATCAAGCTCCATGTCGCCACATGATTGTCTAGTTGATTTTCTAGGGCGTGCACTATGAGAGGATGAATTGCTTCTTCAAGTATTTCCAAGTATTTTCCTCCTGTCAAATTTCCATCAATAAATATCTGACCAATAATCATGTCACCTAATATACCTGTCCAAACGTTTATTTTTTATGCCCATTGAGTGTGTCTGTTAATAAAGATTTGAGGATTTTTATAACTCAAATAATTACAGTTGTGTATATTTACAAAACCACTTAAGAATAAAGTGCACTCTTCAGAAAAACAGATACGTTCTCATAGCAATGGATTAGCATTCAATAATGCGATCATTTATTCGAAAAACTGTACTCGACTATCAGGATCATATGCTTAATGTTGTACCTGCTTTTTATACGGATGAAATTTAATTGGTTTTAATGTCTTATGAACCGAACAGATTGGTATACCAGTAGCTTTAGACACTTCCCACACTGAAATTTTGGGATTTCCCACGTAATGCCCAGAATTTCCACTCGAATTAATTCACTTAATACTGTACGGGCAGTCCATTTTTTGATGGTGACAGATTCACTTTCTATAAATTTTGAAACAAGATCCAAAACATAGCTATGTGATACGTTTTCATCCTGGTGTCTTTAGTTTAATGTTGCTGCCATTCTTCGAGGGCAATAAACCTCGGCTCCATACAAAAAAAAAATCAATTCTCTTCTCTCTTCCAGAATGTAAACAATTTTTCAAGTTTGGATGTTAACAGTAAAAAGCAAACGAGGCAGCTAATGGACTTGTTACTGGACTTGATAGTAAAAACAATGTTTTATTTACGATTTTACAAACAAGCACTTGTAGCTTTCCTAGCTATTTGATTAGACCAAATTCTAATGCCACGCCCGGTGCCGGTGACTCAAAAACATGTGAGGCTCATTTATAGTTAAAGCTTTTACTTTAAAAAGCTAAAAACCATCATTTTGAAAATGGTAAAACCTGATTTACAGGAATATGTAATAAGAAATAGGGAGTCTCATTTGAAAAAAATCAAAGTGACCTTAACGTCACCTTAGCAACGCAACCCAAGGTCATACCAGCCTCACCACCTTACCTCCCCCTCAGAACCAAACAATTTTTGCTTAAAACATGTTTTTCTACAATACTTTCTTTCGGGATATTTTGGTGGAAAGTTTTCAAATGAACAAGTGGTCCAAGTATGTTATGCTTCATACATGATCATTTGACCAAGAAGTGATGAAAAAACATGAATGTGAGTTTTGTGGTGAGTAAAAAAGATTATTTAATGTCACTGTAACGTGGAGAATGTATATATGATATATATTTACTATATATGAATATACCATATATATGCATATGAATACATATGTACTAGCATTTGCCCTCAGTTTCACTGGTATTAATGTCAGTTTTATAAAACATGTTAGTCACCTTGGTATAAGGAACAGCTCTCATAATAGACTAGACTAACGATTATGGAGTGATCGTGGCTCGATAACGGTCGTAGATACTGAAGGGGGTTTTCCCTAAATTGTTTCTCAATCTCTCTCTTCACAAATACGGATACGCGTCCTATAAATTTAACCATCCTAATCCATAGCCCGTTTGCGTAGTTAGTACATAGCGTATGATCCTAAAGAGTAGTAAGAAGCAGCGCTTAAATAATATATTAAAATAATAAATCTCTCTAAAAAAATTACATTAGAATAATAACGTTTCCAATGCCAGTATTTTTAATTTCCCACGAAGAGACGAAATCACGCAACGTATTAGGTAGAAATAATCATGACGGAAGATTTATATTTGATAATTTATTTATCTTAAAATCTAAAAAGTAAATGTAGGGTAATTATTTCGGTTTTAAGATTAAACACACACACAAAAAATTATTCAATGGTATAAAGTAACCAAATTTAAGAAGAGGGCTCTTTGTAAATGACTAGTGGTTTGATCATCAGGAGCAAGCATTTACAGGTTGATTCTATAACTGCTATGGGAACACACCAAATATAGTTGTCCATGTGAGAAACACTTGCCATGGAGATCAACACCTGCCAACTTCAGGGTTTCTCCTTGCTCTATGTCGATGGTCATCGCATGACAAACCTTGATAGGATTTTACATGTATTTAAACTTATATTCAAGACACATTCTCCGTAGTGCAATCTGTCATGACACTCGGCTCTATGATAAATTTGTGCAACTTAATTACCTGCAAACGGGTCCCATTACACAATTTAGGTGGTTTCTAATTATCTAGCAAAATAATGGCTGCTCAGACTTTAATTTAAGAACGTGGATGGATAAACCGAATGACATAAGGGGATAGAAAATTAGACAGGGTAGTGCCTATGAAAATGTAAGTGCGGGATGACACTCAGAAATAGTTTATAAAAAGTCATTAATTATTTTACTCGCCGATTCATTTTTGAAGTTGGAATGATTTTCCCTTAGAACTATGAAAAAAGGATTGTTTTGCAGAAGAAGATTTTCGGGATGTGCTTTGCGAAAAGTCCGTGATGAGTTTCATCAATATATTGACACATAAGTCTGTCTTTGCAATGGCGAACGCACCTGTTGGTTGACCATGAAGTTTCACAGCGTCTGGGCAAATGTAGGGTATTTTCAGTCAGTCGTTGAACTCATAGTGACTCTTGGAACGACAGGTAAGTTTGTCGGAATTCTACTGAAAACGATACTTTGACAACTCCCATAAACATTTTGTTACTTCTTCAGCGGTATGTATTTATATAAAATTATATAAATTGATTTATATAATTATTTCTTATAAGCCTTCAATTGAGGTTTAATGTGACATTTTATTCTCATTCCATGATATAGGAGCTAAATTTAGCAGTAATTTTGATGTGTAACCTTACTTCGATATGTTACAGACCGTATTTTATTCGTTACAATAATGCAAAGGTATTTAAATTGTCACGTTTTCTGTTCTTCCCCCTTCTAAAAAAAATTATCGGCTATGCCCAATAAAATCATTGCAAAGGCAACATATACCTCAAACCTGAATTTAATCAATAATACATAATTATAAAAGTATGTCCTTTACTTTCAGGCGCATCTTAAAATAACGCTTTTCTTATTGTTATTTAACACTCTATAAGACCTTTACTTATTCCGTAAGCTGTTTTGTGTTTATTAGAGGCTTGTTTATATTCAAAATTTGTAATATAAATAGCTGGGGATTTGTCGTCTCCCTCAAATAGTATATATATAAAATTAATCCGTTAATGGTGTGCGAAGCTTCTAAAGGTCGAAGTCGAATTCTAGGGTCAAATCTCCTTCGGCTTCGACTTCGACATCTACAATAACCTTCGAATATTCGAAATATTCAAAGGAAGGATAAAACCTCAATAAACTATCAAATGACTTAATATTATCTTACTAAATATTTCATTTGTCAATATTTGATAAATTTAAAACTGTTACTAAACAGAGTTTTAACACTGATTAGTAATTTAACTAAAGCCCGTATCACACGACACTAGCTAGTACTTGAAATCCAGTGTGCTAGCTAGCACTAGCTAGCACGTCATCATCTAGCGTCATGTGAATCAGAAAAAGTATACTGGTTCTGCCACTTGGTACTGGCTACCATACTAGTTGTGAGGATAGAACATGCGCTATTTTCGTACTAGTTCCGACACTAGTTTGTGTAATTCGACCAATTAATGCCCGCTCAGACTATGTATAGAGTAAATAATAGAAATGGCGCCGACATGGTCTTCGGATGTGATTTTGTTGTTGGCGGAAAATTATTCTTAACATCCTTGTTTATATAATACCAAATTGCCACAATATGACAATATATTTAATATATATAAATTCTATTTAAAACATGTCATCTAAAAATGACAAAC
>CABFVX010005972.1:11388-35810 GCA_902151425.1 Timema shepardi
TAGGTTCTAGTGCAAATATTTATGGAACTTCAGGGATTAATTTCGGGTGCCACAGCTACATTAATTTCTAATAAAGATATTGAAAAATATGAGAGGGAGCCTAAGAAAAAGAATATGGACACGGGACTTGCTGGGAAAGACGAAATAATGGTCTCAGGATGCTAAATATGATACATTCGGAGGTTAGGTAGTATACATTCGGGGTGACACAAACATTTAGTATCTCCCTAAATTTGTATTCATTTATTTACGATGTGGTCAGAAGCCCCTAAGCCCATGGGTGTCCAAGTACAGTATCCTTGATTCACAAATGTTATTTTTTAAGCCTACACACTTTATATTCTAGAGAAAAAAATCCAATGTTGGCATGTTATCAAGTTTATTTAGATTAAAATTGGGTCTGGAACACAGTTTGTCATTTTTAGATTACATGTTTTAAATTAAATTTATATATATTAAATATATTGTCATATTGTGGCAATTTGGTATTATATAAACAAGGATGTTAAGAATAATTTCCGCCAACAACAAAATCACATCCGAAGACCATGTCGGCGCCATTTCTATTATTTACTCTACACACAGTCTGAGCGGGCATTAATTGGTCGAATTATACAAACTAGTGTCAGAACTAGTACGAAAATAGCGCATATTCTATCCTCACAACTAGTATGGTAGCCAGTACCAAGTGGCAGAACCAGTATACTTTTCCTGATTCACATGACGCTAGATGATGACGTGCTAGCTAGTGCTAGCTAGCACGCTGGATTTCAAGTACTAGCTAGTGTCGTGTGATACGGGCTTAAGGCTCCCTCTCATATTTTTCAATATCTTTACTAGCAATTAATGCAGCTGTTGCACCCGAAATTAATCTCTGAAGTTCCATAAATATTTGCACTAGAACCTAGTACCAAACTAGCAGCGTGTGAATACTCTAGTCCTGTTTCTATTATACTAGCTAGTATACAGATATCTAGTCGCTAGCTAGCACACTTGATTTCTAGTACGAGCTAGTGTCATGTGATACGGGCTTAACACAACGTAAACATGGATCAAAAACGGGTAAGTAAATGTTAACATATTATATTCACTATAGACAACATAGTTTAAAAAAAAATTAAAATACATATAAAGAAATAACACCATGGTCACTGTTATGAAGTAGAGAAAGCGCTTAAGTTGTGCTATCAACTCAGCTCACGTCTGATTTTTGGTTCTTAATATTCTACAGTGTCTCTTTGGTGACAAATTTACAAGTGCATTTTGACACAGAAGTTTTTCATAGCTTCTTCACATTTTCTTTATTATTCAAAATTGTTGATACGGAAAATAGGAAATAAAAACGGAATATAATTTATAGTTATTATCAGAGAAATTCAGATAAAAAGACATGCATGTATAAATTTTGCCAAATAATATTATAAGCTTGACAAAGTAAAAAATAAAACTTAATCAAGAGCCAAATAGCCAACGCTATGCTTTTTAGTGAGGATTACTCCATTTAGTTATCATATTCTTAAAAGTGAAACATGACACCTGGACAAGGAAATCGAACTCAAATCGAGCTAAAGATCCCGGGTTCGATTCCCGTGTCCAGGTGTCATTTTTCAATTTTCAGAATAAATCTTAATTTATAAGTTATTAAGCTTATCATTAAGCCTGTGTTCATTAGTTATTAATATAGTCCTTAGGTAACAAATAAGGAAATTTCCCTGACCCTTGTTACTGACAAGATCTAAAAAAATGATTAATCTAAAAATTAAAAGTGGCGTTAAGTGACAACAACAAAAAACCTAGGTAGCTTCGACTTCAACTTTTCTTCGTAAGTTTCAAGATTCGCTTCGACTTCACTTAGCATTTAAAAAGCGGTCTTCGCACACCCCTAAAATCTTTAAATATTTTTGTTTATAAGAGGAGCCAAGTGCTACACGGTCTTATCCGAGAGAAACCGTATAATTTGGTTGAGCTCACTTTAACCTGAATTAAAAATATATTCATTGAAGTCCGAATTGTATATAAATTACTCTGCTATTTTTCTATCTTCCGGCATGCTTTCCCTGTGAGCGAGATTGTCTGTCACATGAAAAAATATTAATGTGAGAGAGATCAATTATTTGAATGAGGTATAATACCAAAACAAATTGGCCTTTGATAAAGTACTGAAGCAGTGCGAGTCATCTTCTTTAAGTCACAGTGCTTTGCAAACTTATTGGTAGGATACGTGTGTTACGTCTTTCACGGTACGAAAGTTTTCAAATGAAGTTGGATATTTGACAGCATGGAACCATATTTGTAAGTAATAACACGCTGTGTTATTCGGGTGTAAGTCACTGAGACAATCAACCTTAATTACTCCACAGGGTTCCTCAACAGAAACATTTTACCCTCGGCACTGAAAATTTTTAATTTCCCAAATTGTATGTATCAGCCTCAATGTAAGCAAAGTCTTCGCAAAAGGATCTCCAGCACACAGTTTGAAGAAGATTGTTAAGATTGTGTTTTATCTGTTGTTTTGACGTCAGTAACAACACTTGCTGTAAAATATACATATTGACAATCTTCTAGATGGACAAGTAAATGCACAACACCCTGAATAATCCCAAATGGAGTTGTTCCATCTCATTGGTTAAGTTAATACTAAACGCCACTTGATCACCACCCTTATTGATTTACTTACATCTATACTTTACGGATTTGATAATTCTGCACAGCTCCACATTAATTTGGGAATCGATCCCTCCTAACAGGACGGGGTTTTGTGGGACAATCCCAACGATTTTCTACCTCCAACGCTCAAGAATAGGTCATGGCCAAGCGCCTTCCATTTTCAGGATACAATCTTGGTATTTGGGATATCCGTCCTACCCTATCGCCGCAGCTAATTGGAAGCAAGTTGGATAATGTTTGATGCATGCTCGAAGACGATCGATTAAAAAGTCCACATGGCCGTGTACCATATGCTTGGTTACACTTGCACGCAGCTGTGTGTCGATGTTTGAATCCGGAATCTCCGAACTTATCACCAAATACACATCATTGGGTCTGATTTTTTCTGAAGTCATAACAATGGATCCACTTGTGACAATCATCGCTTTTGCCTCTCCTCGGTCTACATAAAACACTTGTAATGCCTTTAAAGCTACTGCTTGGCTCCTAAAAGACATGGCTAATTTTTAATTAGCCCATAACCCTTTTATAGTAATTCGACATGATATAAAAAATACAGCATTCAAAATTATTCAGTACCGTAGTTCTCTGAAACCGTTCATTTAAAACAACCAACTGAAATAAAATATTATTTCTCCTTGGATTAACTATTGAACTGTATTAATATCTATCAGTATTACTGTTTGGATTGGGCGCTTGAGCTATACAGAAGAATGATGAGTTTTAAGTACATAAATAGAATAAATTCATCAGTGATCAAGTGTTTTAAGAACAAATCTTTGAAAGATATAAGATTTAGTGATTTAATTTGTTTGATCAATAGCCTATAACCTATCTTATGCAACAAATATACGGACTGATACTTTGTTTTATAAGTAGTAGAGTTAGATATAGATATATATATATGTATATATATATATATATAATAATCATAATGATAATCATAAAAATATAATATCCAACCATTACCATTCTCAAAAAACGTTAATCTAACTAAATACTCAGGGAAATACTATGCAAAATTTAATGATAATTGATGTATAAATGTGTGTACATATATATGCGTAAATATGGGTATATATATGAGAGCTTTATATGTACAAACATAAATTTTTGTATGTAAATGTGTATATAAATATATACATTAATATATATATAAATGATATGTATATATTTACATTGAATGTGTACATATGTGTATATGTATTTATGTGTGTGTATTAATTATATATGCATATATATAATTAATAATACATTAAATATGTATATATAGTTATATGTATTTATGTGTGTGTATTAATTATATATGCATATATATAATTAATAATACGTTAAATGTCTACATATACCTATATGTATTTATGTGTGTATATTAATTATATATACATATATATGTATATATAATTAATATACAAACACATAAATACATATACACAAATGTACGTATATACATAAAAATGATATGTATATATCTACATTAAATGTTTACATATGTGTATATGTATTTATGTGTGTGTATATTAATTATATATACATATATAATAAATATACATACATATATATGTATATATAATAAATATACACACACATATGTACACATTTAATGTAGATATATACATATTGTTTATATATATATATACGTATGTATATATTTATATACACATTTACATACAAAAATATATGTTTGTACATATAAAGCTTTCATATATATATATATTTACGCATATATATGTATACACATTTATACATCAATTATCATGAAATTTTGCATAGTATTTCCCAGTATATTTAGCTAGATTAACGTTTTTTGAGAATTGTTAATGGTTGGATATTATATTTTTATGATTATCTTGGGTTTTTTAACTCTAGTAAATCTTTATCATTTTTTAAGTGCTAATATGTTTATCTTTGTTCCTGGTTTCAAAGCACAATTTTTACAGTACAACAATAATACCTTAATAATAATATACCTGTTTATATGTAGAATTAAATCTTCATGAAAATGTATGGAGACCTATCAAATCAATGTTGATACCTGTGGTGCCAAATGTGGGACAACACAACCAGCCAATCACACAACATATTCTAAGCCTTATTCATGATTGTGGAATTCAAATAATAACTAGACCCTCAAATTACCCCACAAACAACACTCAGTCACGTTTATAAATACCACCCTTATAATTTGTGTGTCACGACAAATAAAGGTAGCTCCTCAAGTTGAATTCATCCCGAAAAAGGGTACTTACCGACTAGAGGTCCTAGAATGAAGTATATGACCCCTGTTGACACCATCTGCAGCACCAAAGTGGACGGTAGTGTATCCAAAGGTATGACCGTGGGGTCGTAGGTGTTCTTCACCCCTCTAGAGAGACCTATAGCAGCACCCACCCACAGTAGCTCTTTGAAAGAGGTGTAGTATGTCACAACTGGGGAGAGAGACAAGAATCATTAGTAGCAAAGGATTTAATAAATATGGAACAATTTCCTCTCAATGGAAACCTAGAATCGATCTATAAGAGCTCACCTCACGGCCGCTTAGTAGATAAATTAAACACGAGGCTAAGGCCGAACCAAAAAAACTTTCAAAATTCAGCTTTCTGCATTTTTTACTTGACAAACATTAAATTGGGATGAAGGTAATAGTTTAGTTATTTTAAATAACTAATTTGTTAATTTTGTTGTATTTTCCAAATATTGTAGAGTGGTATCACTGGTCTCATTCATATTGGTAGTAGTAGACTCACTAATATATTTATTAACCTCTCCTAAAAATGAATTGATTGCTAAGTGAACTAAGTGCTTTATTAACATGTTGAGGAGATCGAAGCTCTAAACCCAGATATGTGCAATGGGCGAGCTTTCACAAAATGTAAATTTAATAGTTGATTTCAAAAACTCTTTCCATGCTATTTTTATTAATCATAATGTCTGGAGTATAAAATATACCTAGTACTAAGACAAATATATTGATAATATATTTGAGGTCCAAACCGAGATGCGATTTAGGTGTCGTAGACCTTTATTTATAACAAAAAGAGTGGAGATATTAAGACAATTGTAACCAATCAAAACAAACATTTGAAAAGATTATTTATTTCATTGGAAGCAAAGTTTGTCAAATATAACATTATTAGTTGACTCTATGCACTTTGGTAGAGTTTTTTATTGCCTTTAACTAGCAAGATTGACGTCACGGATATTATGATTGACTCACACCCAGGAAGCCAGGGATCAATCCCAGTAGGGTCAACTAATACTTACCCACATTGGTGGGCACGCAGATTAAACATCAGTTTCATTTAGTCCTGCTAAATAGTGACGGAGAAGACCATCCAGATGGATGTTCCAATATAATTATTCTTAAAAGCTTTCCCAATTTCGTTTAACTCCAATACGGATGCATTTCCTCTAAATTATACCTTTCTCATTCGTACCCTATTAGCATGGCTGAACACGAAAAGTCAGGACAGGTAATAAGACATAGGTGAGCCAAAAACTGATTCTTAACTTTCTTATTTAGTGTTCTGTCATTCCCTTCCTCCACCAGGTGAATGGCCTCACCTTTTACCTTAGACTAAGGCAATGATATCCTTGTATTCCAACACCTAAAATAAAATTTAATTTAATTATGTAATAATGGGGCGTATGCCTAATTAGCTAAGGGTCCCAGTTTTTAAATCCTTTTGAAAGAATAATGTGTATTTTATTAGGACTACTTCCTTTTACAAAGAAATAAATTAACCCTATGAAGGTATAATTTTTATATTTACCTTAAAACTAATTAAGACATAAATCACTAAGTGTTTAAATTGTCATTCATAGAAATATATAACTGTATATTAATGACTTAATTAAAAAAACTTGCTTTTAACGCCTCAACTACAATGACACGGGGAGGACAATTTGTGAAAGGATTTTATATTGGGAATGAATTCCAACACGAGGTTTGGTCCTTAATATGATCTCTTAGGTCCCTTTATTTTATTTTATTTCTCTACTCTGCCTTACTATCTGTATGGGTTATCCTCATACGTATACTATAAAGGTGCAAATGAGGAGGTAGAATACAGAAGAATTTATACCACATGTGTGAGGAAGAACAGTGAAGAAATCGTTTAAATATACCCAACTCAATGCATCCGGCTAGGATTCTAACTCTTACCTTCCTTGCTGCCAACAACCCATACAAGAGAATACTGTCAACTTACCTACTGGTTCTGGTAAGCTTGATTTTAATGTCAAATTTACAAAATATCGAATGTATTGTTCGTGTAAAAATATAAGTATTTACGTGATAAAATATTCCAAGCTTAAATCGGATTTATAACTATAGCTATTTAATATACATTCAATTTGAACTTCCATTTTTTACAGATGTAGGCCTATATATGCTCCTCGACACTTTGTTTGAAAAAATTTAGTATTTTCATTTATTCGTGATATTCATAAATGTCCTATATACTCACATGTCCTCGAGATGACAAGCAGAACGAGTCCCACGAGGTACATGGTCCTGTCAGAAAACTTGCCTATGCCTGCTAAAGAGGGTGCTACAAATCTGGCGGTAGTGTCGGCACAGGCAATTACTGACATGATGAACGCAATCTTCTCGTTATTGAAGTCCAGGTCACCGAGTAGTAATGGAATCAGAAAACTGAAGTTGGTGTCGGCGCAGGAGGAAATGGCAAGGCCGAGAATAAGATTCACGAAAGATGGATCTCGTAAAGGATTCAAGTCCAAACGTGGTATCTTCTCTATTTGGTTAGATTGGTTCCGTCTATTCTTGGCACCATTATTTTGCTCAAGAAGAACTTCGGTTTGAAAACTGTTTTCTGGGATGCTAAAATAAAAGGCTTTTTTCAGTGTTATTGGAAAATTTGCAAGAAATTGGCAGTCACATTACAGAAGCAGCCATGGATAAATGGCAAAAATTCAAAACTATTTTTTATACTTTAACTTTCTGCGCTAACTGACACTTGTGTCTGCATTTAATATTTTTAATATATTAGCTAATGTTTTTGAGTATTTATTCACACTTATATATTTATGCGTGAGTTGATGAAGCATTTTTAATGTTTTATTAATTTGTTATCTTAATGATACACCAATGTTTTCTTAAAATGTTAATTGTTTTTTCGACATCATATTATATCTTTGATCAATCTACTTTAAAAACATCATAATTTGGAGAAAAAAAATATTTTTTTAAAATAAATCATCTAATTATTAACTCGCATTCAAAACTATTGCTATAGCTATTATTTAACAATATAAAGGTGTTACTTTCTATGAGGAAATCCATGAGACATGTTTCTAATATGAGGTCTGCTATGGAATTAAATATAAACATTCAATCTAATAAATAAGATTATAAAGTAGAGATAGCAATAAGACTTAGAATTTGTCTACTATACTTTAGCTAATTTTCTTTTACGAACGTTAGATTATTATGAATAATTGATGTTTAAGAGAGAATAAACGCAACTGCCAATAACGTCTAAATCATTTATTGTGGCCATACTTTAATTTATGTAATGTTCATAAGTTTGTTTTACTTATAATATACGTACTATTATATTTAATAAGTCAAATATTATGTAATAATTACCTTGAAATATAAACCTGAATTAAAGATTAATTATACTTTACTAATGAATGCTAAAGCAGCTCTATTTGCCAGGGAATGATTGGTATTTTACTAATTTATAACATTAGCATACTCAGTTGATTTTAAATTTTAAATTAGTTTTCAAAGTTATTTTACATTTTAGGCTTAAAATATATTATTGTGTAACTAGTAATAGTGTTAATACCTTATGGTGATTTCATTATAGTTCGAAGGTCCAAGTGCTTCAATGAGAGGTGTTGATTCCAAATCCTCCGGGCCACTTATCAAGTCATTAACCTCTTTTATTCCAACTTGTTCGTTAACAATACTAGTTAATTTATCATACTTATCATATGTGCCATCGTTCTTCGTTTTATCAGGAAAACCTTCTACATCGACTGTTACTAAACTGATTTTCGTTGCCCTTCCTGCATAAGTGTCCTTGGAAATTGTATTCGCTATATCTTCATCGTAAGATTCATCTTTTGATTTAACATCAATCTTTTCATCTAATGGCCGTACTCTAACATCTAGATGTGGATATAGCCCTTCAGTAGAGCTTATTTTATCATTTGGTACACTCGGTTTGCTAGAAATATCACTTTTAACTTCAATATGGTTTTGTTTCAAATTTGTATCCGACGAAACTCCATCTGCAAGAATTTTATCTAATTCATTTGTGACCTCCTGTCTTTGTACTGATACGTTGGTAGGTTCTAGCTCCTTAAGTGAGATTTCTGAAGGATATTCTGTCTTAGCTTTTAATTCATCCCTTCCTTTTATGTGTACCTCTTGTGTCGAACTCTTTGTAATATGTTCTTCGCGGTTCTCTTCATCGTGAAAGCCATTCATGATAATTGACTCTGAATTACTGTTATTAATATTTATCTGCATACGATCCTTCTTTAGAGGTTCAGTTCTTTGTCTGTCTAAATCCTCGTCCTCGGCTATCTGCTCATCTCCTCCATCCGGTTCATCATCCTCAGAGATCTGATCGTCATATTGGTCTTGTTCGTCGTCCACCTTGGCTGCTGGCAGGACTACTCTCATGTCGGAGAGTCTTGTGCCACTGGTGGAGTAGATGCTGGAGAGAGAAAAAGTTGACCACCAAACACCGCTACCCTGTGACCTTGAGGTCCTCAGAGATTGAGCAGCTGTCAGGTAACCTGAGCCGCTGCTTTTTATAGAGGTCACGGATGCGTTCCTTTTATCTAAAGAAGAGAAAATCGTCACTTGAAAATAAAATTCTTAACATATTTTAAATCAGGGGTATTTAAGGAATACTTAATACATCAGAAGACAACTTATACACACAAATATTATATATCAGACCAAATAACCATGATAACAGCCGTTAATTTATTACTGTAGAATCGCAAGCATCAATTTTGCCAATGATACTTATTTAGGAGTATTTCTGGGAAACAAAGCAGTTACTCCTATTTCAGCTGACATACGTGAAAAACTTAGATAAAGAAAAGAGCTGCATAATTCCCCTATTTATTTTCCCACACATTATTCAAAGTTTACCTATTTTCACAAATACGATGTTTTAAAAAATTATGTGAGACAAGGGGTTCTTTTTTTGTGTGCACTTTAACTGATTGACATTGATCTAATTTCAAACTGATATTGGAATATATACCTTAGTTCTAGACTATAGAGCAATGGTATTCAACCGGAGGAATGCGAAGACCTCTTAGGGAGTACGTAAAATGTAATATAAATATTTTTCATATAAAACTTATTATTTTATACATTATTTTGGATGTAACTTTTTATATATATTTAGGCTATAGGATAGGTATAGCTTGCATTGTGCACCAACAACTTTGGGGCTACAATGTTGAAGATAATTATTTAGGAGTACGGGAAAAAAATAGTTGAATACCACTGCTCTAGAGGACACGGGGATTTTAAAATTTGGCTCATATAAGCCTCTATACCTTTGTACCCCATGGGTACCTCTAGCTTCATAGAAGTAGATCCTGTCATTTTTCTTTTTATTTCCCGAACTTCTCTTTCATAGTCCAACTCTGATTTTCTTCTATCTGGAAAAATTATATCAGGATATGAGAAATAACCATTGTTAATATTAGCTACAGTAGCCCAATGACTTCTTTGGTGCTGACTGTCATAAGTGACAGCTGCTAAACCCATGTTTTTGCAGATCATATGGTTTGGCTTAGGAATACATAATCTGGTCTGGTATCTTTTGAAAGCCGTCAGCTGTGAGCTGTTACTCAGCACCAAATAAGCCATGGGGCTACTGTATTTTACTAGAAATATGCTTATTAATAATAAAAACTGTAAATTACACATACTATTAATTTTAATGGAGAATATTTAACTAACATTTAACAATTTAACTAATTACTTTTATACATACATATGCACATGCATAAGTAATCACACCCTTCCCCTAGGAGATAGGCAAGAAACTGTGCATTTTACTCAAAACAACAACTTCGTACTTAATCCATCATCACTAACTTTCTCCAAACTTACCAATCCTTGCATACTCCCTTCCCTTCAACAACATTCATACACCAAGATATTCACGAGCTATTATGCTTGGAACTCTTAGTGTTTCTCTTTTTCACATATTCGTCTACCACATTTAGCAATGTCTTGCCTAGCCTACCCCTACCTTTTGATTCCCACGCTCGACCTTTAGAGATTTGTTTCATCACTCGATTTACACTAATCCTCTCAAAAGGTACAAACAAAAGTAGTGTTAGATACCTGGTCTACTCTAAGCTAATTACTAAAATAATTACTTTTATTTAGTTCGTTAATTAAATATCAATCAAAAATATGTAACATAATAAATTGGATAAAGTAATTGAAGCATGCTTTAATTAAAAATTTTAGGGAAAATTATTTCGATTATTTATTGAAATATTGGTTTAGAATGGTTCATTTGAATGTACAGTACCTTCTCCCTTCATAAGTAAATACATTTTCAAACAAAGATACATACGTACATACATACATACATACATACATACATACATACATACATACATACATACATACATACATACATACATACATACATAAAATACATACATACATATATACATGCATACGTACATACATGCGTAGGTGCATATATATATATATACATACCTTACGGGGTAGGCATGAAACTGTGAATATAGCTCATAGCTCTGTATTTATTCCATTCTCATTAACTTTATCTACCCATCCCTAGTATTGCTTACTTTCTTCACTTCAACTACATCTATAAACGAATCATACGAGGGGTGTTCAAAAAGAAACCGAACTCATGAAATCGCCCACCAACCAGCAGAGGGAGCACGCTGTGGCTACTGAGTGCACGTAGCGACAGGCTTAGACAACAAACTACCATTTGCCGCGTTTCGCTCTGACCGTTAGTTGGCGAGTTACATCTACTGAAGTTAGCACGAGCACAAGCTGTTCGTCGGATTAGTGCCAAAGTGACAATGAAAGAGCTTGAAGAACAACGTGTGTGTGTGAAATTTTGCTACAAACTTGGCCAAACTTTTACAGAGACATTTCAATCGCTTAGCCAAGCATACGGGGAGGACTGTATGAGTTGAACGCAGTGATATGAGTGGTTTAAGCGTTTTGAACATGGCAGAATGTCGGTCAGTGACGATCCCAAGCCTGGACGATCTTCCACATCAACAGATGACGACCATGTCGAGAAAGTTCGTGTTGTGATTTGTGGAAATCGTTGTTTAACTGTTCGAGAAGTTTCTGACGAAGTGGGCATCAGCGTAGGATCATGCCATTTAATTTTGAGTGACAAACTTGGTATGCGTCGTGTCAATGCAAAACTCGTGCCACGTTTGTTGACTGACTATCAGAAACAGACCCGTGTTGAGATCAGCCAGGAACTGCTTGCCACTGCCAATGACAATGAAAACTTCCTTAAGTACATCATAACAGGCGATGAAACGTGGGTTTATGGCTATGATATGGAAACGAAGGTGCAGTCGTCGCAGTGGGTGGGCAAAGGGTCTCCTCATCCAAAAAAAGCACGCATGAGTCGGTCAAAGATCAAGGTGATGTTGGTTGTGTTTTTTAACTTCAAAGGCATTGTCCATCAGGAATTTGTACCACGTGGTCAGATGGTAAAAAAAATAAGCCTACCAGGGAATTCTAGCGCGTTTGAGGGATGCTGTGTGCATGAAGAGGCCTGAATTGGGGGAAAACCAGAATTGGATGTTGCATCATGACAATGCATCGGCTCACGCGTCGCTCCTTGTCCGCAGCTATCTAGCAAAACATCACACTCCGATAGTGCCTCATCCACCGTATTCTCCGGACCTAGCCCCAGCAAACTTTTTCCTGTTTCCCAAACTTAAAACCACGTTGAAGGGACGTAGTTTCCAAACCATAGAGGAGATTTGGGAGGCTTTCCAAAAATGGAAGCAACGTTGGTAACGGTGTATTGCCAGTAGAGGGGACTATTTTGAGGGTGACAGTGCTTAAAATGTTGTACAATGAGCAATAAATATGTTAAAGCAAAAGTTCGGTTTCTTTTTGAACACCTCTCGTATATGCTATTTTATTCTTAATGCCCTTAATGTTTCTCTTTTTCACACATTCGTCTACACCATTAGGCCAAATCTTACATTTCCTATATCTTCCTTTTGATCCAAACAATCTACCTTCATATATTTGCTTCGTCGCTCGATCCACACTCATCTTCTCAACATGCCCAAACCAACGTAAGGCGCTTCTTTCACAGTGACCTATGTATCCCCTTTCAAACCGCACTCCTTCAGCACCCATTCATTACTTACTCTTTTCATACGAGTATTTCCACATACATTTCTTAGACATCTCATTCTAACTGAATTCATCTTGTTCTTGTGCTTCTACTGGCAAAAAAATAGCGTCACATCCATAAGACAATATTGGTGTCAAAACACTTTTATACATTGCCATTTTTTCCTCTTTTGATACTACTTCATTAATTGCAATAGTCCACATAAATCCAATCAATATACGAGATGCATACACCCATATGTATATCTCACCATCTATCATTCAATTTTTACATTCAGCCTAAATTCACAAAACCACTTACTTGTTCTAACAGTTTTCCCTTTATACTAAGCTTACAGTAATGTCCTAATCCGTCCTTATTAAAAACTATCATCTTGGTTTTGGAGAGTCTATACGAAGATCTATTCTACCTCTTAACAAATTCAAACGATTTAATGTATTTAGCAGGTCACTCTCATTCTCATCAATTTACATGGCATCATATGCATATAACAGTATTCTCACATTCACATTATCCAGTTGCACACCAACCGCGTCCTCATAAGCATCCTTCATACACTTATCCATGAATACATTAAATGACTATGGAGACATAACATAACATTGTCTAACATCCTGTTCAATTTCAAACCATTCGCTTAAATACATCATTTATCCTAACGCACGCTTTACTTCTACCATGGACTGCTATAATTGCATTTACTAACCATGCATCCATAGCATACTCTCTCAAAACATTCCATAACATACGTCTCTCCACTCGATCTTACGCTTTCTATAGATCATCGAATGCACAATGCACTGTCTTCCTTATTGCCGTATATTTATCAACTTTTTGTTGCAAGGCAAATATCTGTTCCATGCAACCTCTACATAGCATGAAACCACATTGCAAATCACACATCTTTTTTGCAGTTTTTTACCTCACCCACTCAATTTAATCTTTCCCAAAAACTTCTCTTGGAATAATCAACAAACTAATTGTCCTATAGTTCTTACATTCACCCTTACTGTATTCGTATTTGTAAAAAGAAAAAGTCACAGCATTTTTCTAACTATTAGGAACACTCAAAATCTCAGCACACCAAATGAACAACTCACACAATCTGGCAAGTAGTGCCATGCCCCCACACCTAAACATTTCACTTTTGATCTCATCTATGACTGCAGCTTTGCGATTCTTTAACACGTTTATGTTTTAACACCCCAGCTTCATTGATTCTTTCGCTCATAATAATATTTTCCCTATTTTCTGTTACTTTCTCTCAATTCAATTGCTCAAAATACTTTCTTCATTACTTTCATATACTGTTTTCATCCTATACTATATCACCAAGTTCATTCTGAATACTTAGTTATAACCTTGCACGCCTTGTTTCGTTCTATTTACCCACATTCAGAACAACTTCTTATTTCCTTCAAAATCATTCTGGATTATTTCTTCTTCTTTTAATATCACTTTCTCCTTATTATCCTTTACAACTTTCTTTGCGTTCATCTTTTTCTATTTATATACGTCCCATAACCTCTTATGTTCTGTTTTACTCTTCACAGCAATCATTCGTTTGGATACTCCCTTCTTTTATTTCACATTTTCATATAAGTATTTTATTACATGAAGCTTCTACCTTTCATTCGGTCCGAGTTTGGCACATTTAATTGTGTAGATGGAACGTCTGCAACAGTTCCTCTTCTTTGGGGCAGCAGCTTAAAAATAATAATATAAATAATAATAAGTTGATTTTATTAAAGACTCTATATTGCTAAATGAACCTATTTTATAATATTTTGAGTAACACATGAAAGAATGTAACCCTATCTTTAAGTGATTCACTATCATCTATTTTATAATTAATTTAATGTTTTGTGAAGATCTTGTAAGTGTAAACTTATAATCTGATATTTGTGTTAGTTTTTTTATAATGTTGTGATTTATTTCAATAAACTCTAAAATAAATAGTTTCAAAATGCATTATAGCATGTAATAGGGTGATGAACCAAGATATTATGGCTAAATGAAAGTCTTAGGTGAAACCGTTGTTCACGCCTAATCAATATTGAAAGCGAATGCATTCACAACTTTATAATACTTATTGTAAGTTAAATATTTGTGTAAGCTTTTTAAGCTAAATTCACTTTATTGGGAACATACTAAAGTTTTGACAAATAAAGCCAAATCATTAAGGTAAAAATGATAACCAATCGAGATTATGATACATATAGCATTTTAGTGTATAAAGCAAAATTAAACGGTAGGATTTGGTAATATTTCTTAGAGTAGTACTATAATATTCATATCAGCAGTATATTAATTATGCACCATGTACGGTCGGTGATTGCATACTATTACTAGGTCAATAAGTTGATATATAGAATGCTGTCAAGAAATGTATGAGTGTGATAGATGATCTCTTACCTTACATGGCGAATTTAAATGTAGGATTTTCAAAACCAAGGTGCATAGGATGATTTATAAATAGTAAAATCTCTCTGATTATGTTGTGTAAGACATGCAGTGCAAATGAAATAATCCAGAACCGTGCTTAGAGTATTAACTGGCGAACCCAATGGCAAGATACGATAAGGAAGACCAACACATAGATGGGAGGATAACATTCGAATGGACCTGATAGAGATAATATGTAATAAGGTGGACTAGATAGAACTAGCTCAAGATAAGTATAGCTGGCGTACTCTTGTAAGTGTGGCAAATAACTGTTGGGTTTCTAATACCATAGAGTAAGCAATTAAGTAAGTAATTAGCAGTGTACTACATTTGACAATTATTATTACTCTAAATAAATGTGTTTATATTATGAGAGAGAGTTTGTTTTAAATGGGTGTCGTGAAGTCAAATTATATTAATGTTTGTGTGTTTTAGGTTAAAACATTGTTTGGCTAGTTTCGTGATTACTAACATTTAAACATAATATATCCTATTTATTATAAGATAAGCATAATATGAAACCCCTACCTTCTCTTTGATATTACGTTCTCCTTCTTCATCCGAATAATCTATTTCGCCGGACTTGTTAAATCTGTCCTCGTCTTCTCCGTTCTCCCCTTCATGCAGTCTTACGCTACTGCCAGAATGAATACTCCCTGAGGATGGCTTAGACCACCACATCTCCGCCCCTTGCCCTGACCTTGTGGAGACAGAGCTGCTGTGTCGCCTACCTAGGAACATGTAACATGAAACACTCTTTGAAGATAGGCCTAAACTTGATCCAACCTTGTGGAGACATTTGTTTTGTCCCCTGCTTAAGAACATGGAACATGAGATACTCCTTTAAGATCACTTAACCCGACCTTGGGGAAAAAGATCTGGTTTTCTCCTACTTAAGAAAATGGAACATGAGACACTGTTTGAAGATAACTGGACCAAACCATGTGGAGAGAGAAAGCTGCTGTGTCTCCTAACTAGGAACATGGAACATGAGACATTGCTTGAATATAACTGGACCAAACCATGTGGAGAGAGAAAGCTACTGTGTCTCCTAACTAGGAACATGTAACATGAGACATTGCTTGAATATAACTGGACCAAACCATGTGGAGAGGGAAAGTTACTGTGTCTCCTAACTAGGAACATGGAACATGAGACATTGCTTGAAGACAACTGGACCAAACCATGTGGAGAGAGAAAGCTACTGTGTCTCCTAACTAGGAACATGGAACATGAGACATTGCTTGAATATAACTGGACCAAACCATGTGGAGAGGGAAAGCTACTGTGTCTCCTAACTAGGAACATGGAACATGAGACATTGCTTGATGACAACTGGACCAAACCGTGTGGAGAGAGAAAGCTGCTGTGTCTCCTAACTAGGAACATGGAACATGAGATATTGCTTGAAGACAACTGGACCAAACCATGTGGAGAGAGAAAGCTGCTGTGTCTCCTAACTAGGAACATGGAACATGAGACATTGCTTGAATATAACTGAGACCAAACCATGTGGAGAGAGAAAGCTGCTGTGTCTCCTAACTAGGAACATGGAAAATGAGACATTCCCTGAAGACAACTGGACCAAACCATGTGGAGAGAGAAAGCTGCTGTGTCTCCTAACTAGTAACATGGAACATGAGACATTCCCTGAAGACAACTGGACCAAACCGTGTGGAGAGAGAAAGCTGTTGTGTCTATTAACTAGTAACATGAAGCATGAGACATTCCCTGAAGATAACTGGACCAAACCATGTGGAGAGAGAAAGCTGCTGTGTCTCCTAACTAGGAACATGGAACATGAGACATTCCCTGACGACAACTGGACCAAACCATGTGGAGAGAGAAAGCTGCTGTGTCTCCTAACTAGTAACATGAAGCATGAGACATTCCCTGAAGATAACTGAGACCAAACCATGTGGACAGAGAAAGATGCTGTGTCTCCTAACTAGGAACATGATACATTGCTTGAATATAACTGGACCAAACCATGTGGAGAGAGAAAGCTGCTGTGTCTCCTAACTAGGAACATGAGACATTGCTTGAAGAAAACTGGACCAAACCATGTGGAGAGAGAAAGCTGCTGTGTCTCCTAACTAGTAACATGAAGCATGAGACATTCCCTGAAGATAACTGAGACCAAACCATGTGGAGAGAGAAATCTGCTGTGTCTCCTAACTAGGAACATAGAACATGAGACATTGTTTGAAGATAACTGGACCAAATCATGTGGAGAGAGAAAAATGCTGTGTCTCCTAACTAGGAACATGGAACATGAGACATTGCTTGAAGATAACTGGACCAAACCATGTGGAGAGAGAAAGCTGCTGTGTCTCCTAACTAGGAACATGAGACATTCCCTGAAGATAATTGGACCAAACCATGTGGAGAGAGAAAGCTGCTGTGTCTCCTAACTAGGAACATGAGACATTGCTTGAATATAACTGGACCAAACCATGTGGAGAAAGAAAGCTGCTGTGTCTCCTAACTAGGAACATGGAACACATGTGGAGAGAGAAAGCTACTGTGTCTCCTAACTAGGAACATGGAACATGAGACATTGCTTGAAGACAACTGTACCAAACCATGTAGAGAGAGAAAGCTGCTGTGTCTCTTAACTAGGAACATGGAACATGAGATATTGCTTGAATATAACTGGACCAAACCGTGTGGAGAGAGAAAGATGCTGTGTCTCCTAACTAGGAACATGGAACATGAGACATTGCTTGAATATAACTGGACCAAACCATGTGGAGAAAGAAAGCTGCTGTGTCTCCTAACTAGGAACATGGAACATGAGACATTGCTTGAATATAACTGGACCAAACCATGTGGAGAGAGAAAGCTGCTGTGTCTCCTAACTAGGAACATGGAACATGAGACATTGCTTGAAGATAACTGGACCAAACCATGTGGAGAGAGAAAGCTACTGTGTCTCCTAACTAGGAACATGGAACATGAGACATTGCTTGAAGACAACTGTACCAAACCATGTGGAGAGAGAAAGCTGCTGTGTCTCATAACTATGAACATGGAACATGAGACATTCCCTGAAGATAACTGGACCAAACCGTGTGGAGAGAGAAAGCTGCTGTCTCTCCTAACTAGGAACATGGAACATGAGACATTCCCTGAAGATAACTTGACCCAACCTTGTGTAGAGAGAAAGATGCTGTGTCTCCTAACTAGGAACATGGAACATGAGACATTCCCTGAAGATAACTGGACCAAACCGTGTGGAGAGAGAAAGCTGCTGTGTCTCCTAACTATGAACATGGAACATGAGACATTCCCTGAAGATAACTGGACCAAACCGTGTGGAAAGAGAAAGCTGCTGTCTCTCCTAACTAGGAACATGGAACATGAGACATTTCCTGAAGACAACTGGACCAAACCGTGTGGAGAGAGAAAGATGCTGTGTCTCCTAACTATGAACATGGAACATGAGACATTTCCTGAAGATAACTGGACCAAACCGTGTGGAGAGAGAAAGCTGCTGTCTCTCCTAACTAGGAACATGGAACATGAGACATTTCTTGAATACAACTGGACCAAACCGTGTGGAGAGAGAAAGCTGCTGTCTCTCCTAACTAGAAACATGGAACATGAGACATTCCCTGAAGATAACTTGACCCAACCTTGTGTAGACAGCTGTTTTGTCAATTTCGGTGCCTCCTGATTAGGATCATGGAAACAGAATATGTCTCGACTTGATCTTTTGTAGATGGACCTACTATATTTCTTACGTGGGAATGGTGGTTGACTAATAATATATTGTTTGCTCAAGTACAACTGCCGGAAAAATAGATTAAGTTATTTCATAAGAGAAAGTGTTAACTACCTTGGCTTCAAACACAAACAGGGATTTTTTGAGTTGTTGATAATAAAAAAGCTTCATCCCTTAATATTCCAGTTACTAGATAAACCTTATATTTTATTAATAATTTAAAGGCCCACACTTATTTAATTAATGTGTGGAAAAATATACTAATCTAATTTTGTTAATTATTTTTGTGGGAACGTGATGGAAAGAATTCATCTCCTTTTGCCTTTAGGATTATAAGTTTAAGTATTCACATTGGTTATAGCTAGATGCCATGATATTTATAAACGTAAGATGGAATAACATAAATGACTTACTAAGTCCTTACTATAGAAAGAAACTCTTATAAAATACCCCCCGCCCAAATTGGTCAATATTGATCACATTTCACTGTGTTATTAATATAGTAATGCTTTCCATCTAATCTGAATGAGGTTGATCACATGACTTGATCTATTAATACATAAAAATTGTTTTAGTATTGTTTTAACTTTATAAGCCTCCTTGGCATATGGATTTGTCTATAGTCATAAATATACGTATTTAAATCCAGGAAATGTTATTTAAATGTATTAATTAATACTATGGTGTTTTATAGGCTTATATCATATTTCATAATCAGTATATTAAAATAATATAGGCCTACCTGCTCTTTTACCCATATCTGGAACCTCCAACGTGTTTGGGTAGATATCTTCAGTGTTTTGTTTGTCTTGTGATGATGAGTACTGAAACAAAAAAATGCCCGTCTTTTCCGTCTTTTTCTATGTAACACTTCTCATTGCTCAACCAAGATGTCCGCATGTTTATACTTGTGGGATGAAAGGAAGGTGTAAGCCTAATTTAGAATAAATGTACTCATATTTGTGTGAAAGTAGAGTGTAAAACCATTTATAACAAAAAAACATTAAACCTTACCGGGATTTGAAAAACCTACAATCCCATCAATGGCAAACCAAACAACACGGGACGAACGCCTTTGTTTGCGTGCCCACCAGTTTATCTAAAATATGTTATTTTACTACGTCTTATCCCGCTGGTGCGGGGTTGACGGTGATATATTCCAAGTCACAATATCTTGCCGTATTTGTGTCGGTGGACATGTTTTTACAGATGAATTACCTTCCTGACAAGAACCCTGGACACTCTCCCAGGGAATCATTCACTGACCTTAACAAGCGAGCGCGAAAGAGCCTACCAGTTATGCCGGAAAGATACTTTCACAAATATTCCATGGTTATTTTACATGCCACAATCGATTGGACCGATGGCTTTACTTCCCCTTCGAGGGAAGCTGTGATACAGATTTTTGTCACGCAAGGAAAAAAACAGTTGGCCTCGGTTAGGTTTAAACAAAGAATATCGCATCCTGAAGCGAGCTCTTCACCGCAAGACCATCGAGGTCAAGATGTAAAAAATATTTTAATATTATCTCTGTGCGTGTTCTATGCCATACATTGAAAGATATTAAAATATGTTTATATAGGCCTAACTTTCTATTTATATTTTACATGTGAGTAAGTACCTGTCAAAATCGTAGTCATAGTACTTATCGCACTTATGAGTCTTTTTAACTGTTATAATAAACAGTTGGGTTGAATATCGCATCTTTGGACCTTTTGGCTGATAAAATCGTAGTTGTAGTACTTATCACATGTATGTGTCTTTTGACTGTTAAATAATAATAGCAGTGCTTACCGCACTTCTATGTCTTTTGACTGTGAAAATAACCATCAGGGGTGAATATTACACTCTTTTTTCACCTATTAACCATCGATATTGTAGTTCCTTACAAACTCGAGACGTGGGGCTGATCCCTGGAATAAAAACGTTGGCAGGGATAGTCACGCAATGAATTGCATGTCTACCACGTTCAACGCCATGTACTTCTGTTGGTAATAAATATATACGTTTCAACTAGTTTTATAGAGGCTCGCCAAATCCAATTTAAGGAAAGTTTCAAATATATTACTAGCGCGTCTGATATTTCTTTGTAGATAGGCCTACTTCGTTTTTATTTCAGTAAAGTTGTTATCGATTATTAAGTACAAGATTATCTACTAATTGATTATATTTGCATATCTAATGTGCCCGGGTTTCCATCTTCTCCGGTAAGAAGAACTATTGACCTTGTCATCAAGCGCATCCAGTTCTATTCCCTGTTCCTCCTCATCCTCCTCTTCGTCCGTCTCCCCCTCCGCCACCTGCACCACCCTCGTGCCGAAGATCCTGGAGCTGCTACCGGCGTAGATGCTGCCCACGGACATTCTGGACCACCATTTCTCCTGGCCGGACTTGATGGAGGCGGAGCTGTGTCTCTTGCCTGGAACACGCTCATGGGGAGTTATAGGCTTTATAGTTCCGACGGATTCTAGAGATATGCAGAAAGACTCGAGAGCGTGAAATGACTTCACAGCTATTGATAAATAATTATCGTGTTGGGTGCAGTGGAAGTTACCATTCATGCGCTGTCTAATAGTAATAAATCCGTCCAAGTACTATTCCTAAAATTAAGTCAGTCAAATAACAATGATGGCAGATATTACGCAGGGTCAGTGGATAGGAATACACCATCTAGTAGTAATGAGTATGGTCCGCTGCAGTGACTCAAATTAAGGGCCAGTTTCATAGTCAAATTTAGTACCCTCAAGTGCGGCGCTACACTAAATACAAGACGACACCTACCTAAAAGAGAATGGAATGGGCCAGTTTCCTATGCGAGAACGGCCCATTCCATTCGAGTTTAGGTAGGTGTCGTCTTGTATTTAGTGTAGCGCCGCACTTGAGGCGTACTAAACTTGACTATGAAACTGGCCCTATATCAGTCACATAAACATATTGGCCAGATACCGTGCAGGAGCAGTGGCTAGGTATACACTGTCTAGTAGTAATAAGTACATGCACTACGGCTCTAGTGAATCACACGTGTAGGGGACAACTCCTTCCGCCAAGGACCAGTAAACGATGGGGGAAGGGGGAGTTATCAAGCTACTCGGTGATGACTGGTTCGCCGACTAAAAGGAATTGGTGGACCCGAAATGCTCGCTGCGTGTGCTTGCACGCGTAACTCCGCTCAGAGAGTACGACCATGGTGAGTTATAAGAGCCTGGGAAGGGTGATTGCTTCCCATCACGGTCGTTAGATAGTCTGCCGACTATGGCATGTGGTGGTTGGCTGGCCACAAGGATCTGTGACTCAGGTGAGCAAGCTGGAGATTTGGCCGATACGTCATCCCAGTGCAAAGTGGGTTCCATAATGTGGCTCTAGTGATATTAATGTCACAAAGAAATGTTGCTCGTGTACGACGTAGGGATAGTAGTTGAGAAGAAATTAGTAGATATATTTGTTTGACCCTGGTCTATCTAAATAGTAATGTGAGAGACATTGCACTCAGGGCTACAAGCTCTGGCGCGGCTTTGATGAGACTGGATAGTGGTGCACTCTACGTTTGGATGTAAAGATGTGGAACTAAGACAGCCTCAAGGTCATATAATGTTACATTCCCCAAGGTTTTATTTATATACATTATAGATTATTTTAAAAACTGGATATAGAAAGTAATGACAAACGTGTTTCTAACATATTAGATATTAAATTACTCTAGGTTTTTTCAATCCTTTTATTTTTTTTAAATAATGGTCAAATATAATTTTGTTTGTTTATTTTATATTTAAGTATAATTTTATTATTTATTAAGGGAAACTCTAGAAGTAATGACTTAGTGTGTATTACTAAGTGTATGTGCATACAAATTTTATGTTTTTATGGTGAGAGGGCCCAACAAATTATATTATAATGTTTGTTTGGATTAATTATTAAGCTTTTAAAGCTCATACTGAAAGAATCAAAGTGTAAAATATGTTATGTTAAAACAACTATTTATATTGTATTTCGTTTTGTCTAAGTTTGGAGAACTATTAAATAAAAATTCATGTACTAGAGCCTTTTTCCTTAGGTTAAATCTAATTCATCAAAGGGTTACCCATGTGTCAGTAAAGAGTTTTTGTTTTAGGGGTGGGAATTTTGGTCTTTTTAGTCGTTCTTAGTTTACTAAAGAGAGTTTTTAATTGTTGGTGCTTATTTTTAAGGTAACGTGCTAGCATAATTAGATTAGTCCAAAAGTACAAGTTAAATACCATCCTGTTAAAATAGCTTCAGAATAAAATATATTAATAAAAATATTCTAGAGGTAATAGTAAATACTGAATATATATTTCACTGTAACTAGACCCATAAAATATACATTTCTAAACCTTTTGTAAGTCAACTCTATAATAGGACTCTGGAAGGAAGGAAATTTTAAAAATATAAGGTTTTTTAATCGTTTGCCATTGATAGCATTTTAAAATACAATTGGTATATTTGTATATGTACTGATACTGCCAATAAAACGTGACAGCTATGAATTAAGAATTACATAACGTGGCCTCTGATTCAGTGGCACCCACTTCAGATTCGGGGGGGGGGNTTTTCTGAAGGAATGTCCTATTTCTTTGACCATTTATTGATGTCAAATTCTCCACGGGCAGATGTAGTACATTAACAGTCATCGTTAATATGGAAGTATAGTTTTCTGATTCAAATAACTATAGCTAAACATAAAATAAACAAAAAAAGAGGCCATTTCTTCAGAGGCTATGAGGGAACGTCCGCTTTCTTGTCTCATTTCTTGATACTAAATCATCTGTCATTTTGAACAGTGACTTCAGTGCTCAGGGTGGTTGTTAAACTGAGAGTATCGAGTATCGACTGCTGAGTCGATACCACGATATTACTTAACATCAGCGTTCGATTTAAGCATTTCGAGATTGTGCTGCTCTAAAATGTAAACTACAGCTATCTATGTGTGAGCCAGGCAACTTTTAAGTGAGGCTATTTATAGAGAAGATTCCATAAACTGTCAAAATGCAAATTATTACTAAAATACAAAAAACACTTGTATCTTGTAAACACATTAATGTCAACAAATTGTTGCACACATGAATAAAATGCAGACGTAGAGAATTTTGGAGAGGAAAAATTATACTATGCCCCTCCTAGGCAATTTTTGGGCAGGCAACAATCACCTTGCTCACCCTTCAACACCCGCC
>CABFVX010005973.1:0-12438 GCA_902151425.1 Timema shepardi
GTATGTATGTGCACCCCTGGGGCTACTATGGTTGATCTTGGTGAAACCACAAACAACCAATAATGAAACCCCAAAAGTAATAGGATTTGGTGCAACTCTATCACGAATAGTGATGTTTGGATATTGAAAAGCGGAGATTATTCACATATGATGGGGCACAGAGAATATTTTTCTACCTTGGAGCAGTAGGACAATATACCTACTATAGTGCTTGGTAGTAACGTAAGGCTGACTGTAAATTGAATAAGTACCATACAAATTAAAAAGTTGATCCTTGCTGGTTGATTCGATTACATCATCGATTAAGTACTGTTTGTACCGGAACTTAAAAGTAACTTATTTTCTGAAGGTGTTCTCATCAAAAAAGCATGAAAGTAGTTAAAGAAGAGGATAAAGCAAGAGCTTATCATAATAATAATTTAGTAGCAGAAGGCCTGAGGGGTTCCAACAACTTGTATTAAATGTCTTTCAGTACATTTTACGCTTCTGAATTAAAATTAATTTCATCTTACTCCAAACTTAGCGTTTGGCATCAATGTCTAGGCCATCTGAATCTGATAATTATTAAATAAATGGCATCTAAAGTATTAACATCAGTTTTAAATCTATCAGGGAGTGAATAATTATTTTTTGAGCCATGCGCTTTAGATAAACAACACAAACTTTCATTTCCAAAGTCTACGTATAAGTCAACTCAGGTTGGTGAACTAGTGTTTAGTGACCTTTGTGGTCTAATGACTGACCCATCAGTTGGAGGTTCCAGGTACTTTGTGCCATTCAAAGATGACTGTTCTGGTTACACAGCTGTTTTTTTTTAAACAAAATTCTGATACATTTGATGCCTTTAAGAACTATTTTAATATTGTCAAAAACAAACATATTTACGGCATTAAAATATTAAATACTGACAATGGAGGCGAGTATATAAATGAAGAATTCAATCATTTCACTCGTACTAATGGAATATAAATATAAAGGACAGCCACTATAGTCCAGAGCAAAATTCACGTTCAGAACATAACATGAGAACTTTCATGGAGATGGCAAGGCCCAGGATCGATGAAAGGAGACTTCCTACGTACCTGTGGGCTGAAGCAGTAAATTCTTCAGTGTACATCTTAAATAGGACCGGTACTTCACAGACTCCAAACTTGACCCCGTATAAAGTATGAACAAGAAAGAAGCCTACTCTTTCTCATTTCAGAGTATTGTGTTCTACAACCTACATGTTAACCCCAGGTGTAAAACGTCATAAACTAAACCTAAATCTAAGAACAAGATACTAATTAGATATGATGGAAACTAAACTAATAATTACAAGTTGCTAGATCCTGTAGCTAAACAAATTAGGGTGTAAGAAATGTTCTTTTTAATGAGAGCGAACAAGGGGTCAATAAAAACATCTCCCCTCAAATTTTTAACTACCGAAAAATTTACTTGACTGAAAGTGAAAACCCCAGTCAAGTGTTTAAGGAGATTGTCACAGATGAAGTGAAAGAACCCCCTCTTAATCCTGAAACAGAAGAACCTCCCGCTACAGAGCAACAGTGTGAACTAAAATTTAGAGATTAAATTTGCTTACCTAGAAGACTCATTGAAGAACTGTCCTTTGTCGATGATATGGCTCTTTATACGGAGGAGGATGAACCATTTTTTACTTTCCAAGAAACTATAAGCTGCCCTGATGCTGTAGATTGGAAAGAAGATATACAATAAAAGCTAGATGTGCAAACGAAAAATCAAACTTGGGATATTATATATAGACCTAAAGAGAGACAAACTATAGCATACAAATATGTATTTAAAGTAAAGCAAGAACAAGATGGAGAAATACCACGCTACAAAGAAAGGCTTCGCG
This sequence comes from Timema shepardi, assembly GCA_902151425.1. Taxonomy (NCBI): domain Eukaryota; kingdom Metazoa; phylum Arthropoda; class Insecta; order Phasmatodea; family Timematidae; genus Timema; species Timema shepardi. The sequence continues at coordinate 1,859 of CABFVX010005973.1, forward strand.
CTAAAGGTTATTCTCAGAATGAAGACGTCGATTAACACCAAGCCTTCTCTCTTACCGTAATATGTGACAATACATGCACTACTTGCAAGAGATTCACAACATGATTAGAAAATTATTCAAGTTGACTTTAAAACGGCTTTTGTTCATTGTAAATTTGAGGGAGACATATTCATGGACTCCCCTGAAGGTTTAATTGCTGAACCTGGAAGTGTGTGTAAAACAAACACGTCATTATATGGACTAAAGCAGACTCCATGATACTGGAATCAGCGATTCAATAATTCTCTAAAAAAGCATTGGATTCAAACAGTCTTATTCTGACAGCTCTGTATATGTATGAGAATGTTATGAAGCGAACATTCCCCTTGCACTTTATGTAGACGATGGACTTATTTTTAGTGAAGTCAAACAAGCTCTGAAATTTGTATTAAGCAAATTAAAAGACAATTTTGAAATAACAGCATTTGAGACAAACAAGGTCCAATGATATTCTTCGTTTGTTGGAATGGAGATAATAAAGAATTAAAATTCCATATTCATTCATCAGATATATTATGTCAACAAAATGATAGATCGTTTCAAACTAAAGGATGCTAGAGTTGTGGCTAAACCATAAGATTCATCTGTATGGCTTGAGCCGTTAGCCAGTGAGTCAGAATCAGTTGATGTACCATTCAGAGAGATGGTTGGATATCTGATTTATTGCTGCTATTGTAAGTCAACCCAATATAATGTTTTCCGTCAGCAATGTCAGCAAATACGAGTATCTTTAAAACCACAGCTATAATACTGGAACTCAGTTAAAAGGATTATAAAATACCTCCAAGGCACTTCGAGCTTTGGAATCAAGTAAAGAAGAATGAAAGAACCTAATCGGGTATTCTGATTCGGATTATGCAGGAGACTTTGAAACCCATCGATCAATATCAGGCTATATCTTCATGCTTAATAAAGGACCTATGACTTGGCCAATTCAGAGGCAACGATCAGTTACTCTCTCTACCATTGTGGCTGAGTTTATTGCTACCTCCTGCACCGTCAAGGAAATAGTTTGGCTAAGTTACCTACTATCAGACCTCCAATAATCAGTGGGAGCCTACATAATACTGCATATGGACAACCAGAAAGCCATGAAACTAATCAAAAATCCAGGGTGCTATAAGAGAACCAAATAATTGGACTAGGGTGGGCTTTTTTTTATTATCCACTACACCATAAAAAAAACTTGTCTCTAGTAAGTACAGTTTATCACAGTAAAATAAGTAAATAAAAACTCTATTGATATATTCCGGTCGCGCAACATCCCCGAAATTTACAAAAATTTATCAATTTAAACATTTTTGCGTAATAGTGAAAAAAAAATCTATGCAATTCAAACTTCTATTATCGCTTTAGATAAGTAAAGAATATGTCAATGAAGATAAGTAAATAAAAAATCATGAGTACTTTATCATTTATTGGTCGTTTATTGCGCTTAAGAAGCACCATTTTTATATTAAAACAACAACTTTTACATTCTGTCATTTAATTGAGTATAATAATAGTAATGAACTATAGCATTATGACAATAGTTTTTTACTCATTTTTTTCAATACTTGCTAATTTAAAGTCTGATTTTTGGAAAACTTAGGCATTTTTGATCTTGAAAGGAGTGTTGTTCTAGTTAATCCATCCATAGACTTAGCTCCACAGACTTTCTGTGACGTTTCTGTCACCAGCTTGACACACCGCTTAACTGCTTAAGTGTGATATACAAACAAGTTGTAATTCCAGTCATTTGCTGTGACTAATTTTATAATTGATGTAATGTGCTCATTACTCACTCTTCAAAATCAGGGGGACGGCGATACTTTGCACGAACTCCAATGAATCATCTCGGTGTACTCCGTGGCAGCGAAGTTGAGTTTTGGCGTTACAAGGCTCCTAATTGTGTTTCCTTTAGAAGCTGAGTTTCTTTCCTTCAAATTTTTCTGAGTCCTAGCTCTCTTATATGCTTTCTTTCATCTACAATCATATTCAAAGGCAAATTTTGGGATGAGCAAAAAATCAATTACGTTTATCGCTGGGTTTATAGGTTGAAGTTAATTTTCAGGTAGGTAACGAGATGTTTTTATAGCTTCAAACACATGCTTAGGAACGTCTGTAAAGTCTTTCTTTTATTGATACTAAGCCACACAGGCATGTGAGATTTCTATATTAAAAACATCTTAATTTTACCTGAAGGCTTTATCACACTTACGTATAATCTGAGAGCTCCGTTGGGCGTAGTTAACAATATTGAGTTTGAAAGAGGGCCTGGATCAAAAACAGACACATCTTTTGGATATTTTCTTGATATTTCTGTGCCCTGTACTAATGTCAAACAAATATTGCTTATCTTTGCTGAGCACTATCCAGCCGATTTCAGGGATCACACACAGAATATTTTGAAAGTTTATCACTGGAAGTTTTTCACAACCATTAAGCTGTGTGCCAATTGACCACAGAAAGATTTAGGCCCAGTAGTGTCACCATCAAGACATTGAAATAAGTGAAAATGCATTAAAATGGAGAGGAAAACCCCCTAAATACCCCACTCTTTTGGCCTTTCCACATGTAGTACAATTAAACGAATTACTTCTCTTTTCCAGCCAGTGATAGTTACTGTACCATCACACCCAATTACATCTAAATCGTCAAGGAGAATCCCAAGTGTAGAAAAATAAGAAATAATGCTAGAAGCAATAGCACTGGAAGTTCCCGAATAGGGTGAAAAATGGCCCAAGCATGCGGGGCCAGGTTCTTGAATAAGGGAATAGTATTCTTCTTATTCAGTTCTGCGAAAATATTCCGAATGTAGTATTTTATCAATCACTAAAACTGATTTAAGTTTCTGTGTTGCTTTGGGGTAGTTTCCTCCCATGGTCGGTAAACTGTCATCAATATCACGGTCTTTGGAATTGAGCAAAATTTATTCTCCTTATCCTTGACAATCTACTGAAACTGGTTCCATAATCATAACCAATCACGTAAACTTACACTGAATTCTCTAAATTCAATCCTTAGAAGATATTTACATAGTAGGTTATGATTAATACTTAAAAATGACTGAGCTTCGATCTAATGTTGTGTTTTCCGTACAGCAACATAATTAAAAACTGCAGCTGTTATAATATGGGACTTACATTTGTAGTCACCTGAAATCTCTGTAACACCCTCTCTGTGTCCTCATACTAACCGACCAGTGAAAGTAATAAAAGGGAGACGATGAACTTAACAAACAAGATAAATGGATATTATAAAAAATGTAAATTTAACAATGAGCAGTTTATTCATTTGAAAGACAAGAGCGCAGTTAACAGTACATGGTCTCATTATATCATGAGTTCTGTTGGAAATTATACTCGAAGTAAACAACTTTACATAATTAAAGTTGCGCAAGTGTATACACCAAAAAGGACAAATGAAATGCATCATCAAACTGATGGTCCAGTCTATAAGAGACAATAACAATACGTACAAGTTATAAATGTGATACAAATTTACAAGGGCCTAAAGGGCACCTTAAAATGGTTCCGAAAAACACTCATACTTCCCAGAGTACGATATACTAATTTAAATTTAAATCAAACTTGACGACCATACTACAAAATATACAATACGTGAGAGTTTGGCTTACAGACCTAAGCCAAACTCCCCCGGGACTATCTGATCTGACTAGAATATGGAATCAACAGTTCCACCCATAAATAAGACTTTAACTGTTCAAAAGGATTTTACGTTAATAAAACATAGAAATATTAAAAGAGTAAAAGATTGAAGTCATTCTAATTCGATATCCAAAAATAAATGTTACATTACGTTACGTTAATCCAAACTATAAACTAAATTTATAATAGTTACTTTGCAGATCGGAAACAGTGTTACAAAAAATCTAACTATTCCTAACAATTTGATATTAAGTTGTGAAACTCAGAAATAAACAAAGTATATGTATGAGAACTAATATATAAGCAAATGTTCAAGCGCCTAAAAGGCGACACATAAATGTAAAGTATTTAGAAAAATAGACGATCATGATAATAGTCTTATATTTTAAACTGATTATTTTAAATAATTATATACAAGATTTTAGAGTAGAACATAAATTAGAGTCCATTACTCCAACCGTCAAAGTGACGATATGATACAGTTTACAAGTTTTATCCTGCCATTGTCCAGGTCCATGCCAATGGTCTAACGTCTATGGTTGATCGTAAGATAGTCAATTATTGCACGCTTGCACAGCCATTATATAGGGGTTTCGTTGTTATGGAGGGGGGGTGGGAATACACAAACACACGCAAGGTGACGTCACGATTCCTGCAAATAGTCACGTAGATCTTTGTTGATAGTTGTTTATCCATCGGAAACTCAGCAACATTTCCAATCACCCGATGTTTTGAAGGAGGTTCTTATTCCAACCGTCAGAGTTCAGCTACGTAAGTATCCTCTAGCAGGCGTGGGTAGTTCATGCCTCATTATTTGCTAGTCCATTTTGAGTGTCGGGACGAGTTGTTGATACACCGGACCTCTCTTGCCCCAGTCGCCGATCTTGGATTCCCGTGTGTAGTTCAGCCTAGCCGGATTCTGTTGAAAGCAGATTCATATTGTAATTACTTGAACAGATTATTGCATTGATTTGGGTTGAGTCGTGAAACATATTGTCCAGCATTGTTATATTATGTCTTCTTAACCTACAAGAACTACAACAGCGAAAAATACTATTGTAGGGATCCTAAATTTAATTTAATTTATTGGAGTGGATAGTATGATTTGATGCGATACAGCCATTTATGTCAGTATGCGGCGTGGTCCAATTGTAACATTATACGACGTAATGTTACACCCCTATCTCATTGTTCAACCTTCTTCTTTCATTTCTGTCTTTATGAGGTGTTGGAATATTTCCTGATCCAAACTGTATATACGATTAGCTTTCTCTTCCAACAAAGTGTAATATCCTTTTATCGTGATAAAAACCAGTGTAAAGAAAATATAAAGTTGGTGCCACTTGAAGGAAATTGATTATATTATTGCTTAGGTCACTCAGTACACATAAGCTAAATGTGTGTACTAAATCAGCCACTCATAAGTATTTTTTTTAAATATATAGGCTAATGACGTTAATTAGACATTTGGTGTGGATTATAAAGGCCCATATATAATTCAGTTCCAAAATATGACCTGATTTTTAACATTCTAGTTTATTTCCATTTAGATTTGTGAATGGTTGCCGCTGGCTTGGGTATTGAGTGACATTACATGGTTGGCCAATCGGAGGACTTTCTCCATCTGGCACTGTCTTCTATTTTTTACTTTGATTAAATTGGTTTCTTCAATTTCCAGAAAAGGTTTTAGTGAAGTTGTTGATTTTGTAAAATTTGTTCGTTATACTTAACGTTTCCTTGACAAGATGCTAATATCACTCATTTTCCCGACTATGTCCAATCGCTGTTATCGGATGTTACGGACAAAATGACTTGGAAAAATGAAATTGCTTTATTGAATATAGGAAAATCACAAGGGATAAAACTTTAAAAATTATTATTTTTCTCGAATAATTTATGTTAATAAAATAAAGAGTTTGTCTGTCATGAGCTTTGCGTGATATCTACTGCATCAGAGGTCTGTCGTTTGAATATTAGAATAATCTGCGCACGAACATGTGCACCTCAAAGCCAGAATTGAAAAGTGTGGTTTGAATTTTTTTTGTTAATTAATTAAAACTAAAATTAAAGTGATTTGTTTTTCTGTCTGTTTGAAGCAAATAAAAGTGTTTCCAACCTTCTATTATATATTACCACGGGAAAAAATAGTTACCTCTGCAAGTATATCATAAGATACTCCACCATTTTAACAGAACATATTAGTAATGTTGTTTACACAAGTCTCTAAGCAGCTCCAAACATAATGTTTCCAATGCCATCTCAAGTTCTGTTTCTCACATAAATATAAGATTAGATCAAATAAAGATAGTGAACGTTGCATATGTATGGTTTTTATTTGTTTGGAAAACATGTTGTAAATACAAAACAACCGACCAAAACAGAATACAGTTTACATTCGGATTTAAAAGGTGTAAATATATTTTATAAATAATCCTAGGATCTGCAGTTGATTTGGGAATCAAGTTAGAAAGGAAAAAAACAAAAGTAACTATACTTAATAGGATAAAACGCAAATTATTGCATGTTTAAAGAGAGAATATTTTTAAAAAATATTGTTTTATTGGATTTAATATTAAATAATATAGCATATGGTCGTCCTAAGAGCCTTAGGAACGCATCAGTGAAAATGTTGTCCAAATAAACTCAGGTACTTCGAGTTTATTTCAAACATACAAACACGCAAACAAACATCTTTATATAATGAGATATGGGAGGTGTTGTTCATAATGTTCAAATAATCATCTTTAAAACATTATTTGTTAATTGTTTTATTTACTTTTTTCTAAGCACCGCGTCCTACTACCCGTTATGGTCATAAGTTTATGCACAAATTACGCTAATCGTTTTAGGGATTATGAAGGTTGTATTTAGAATAAGTGTACCTGTATGTGTGTGGACGGGGAGTGGGATCTTATTTTAGAAAACCTAAGCTCAGTGTACACCTGCCCAAGATTCAAACCTCAATCTCCCCGTCATCGGCAGTCTAATCTACTACCATTTTGTTTTATTAGAATTTGTGTGAAAGCTTATAAACATGTTTAAATGTAAAATTATGTTTATTTTGGTCCTAATGTATGCTGGTTACCAATAATACAAAACATATTTGAAATTTTTCAAAGCAATCTGGTAATAGTTTTCTTTGTAAACAAACATTATAACACAATACATACTTTAGATCATGAGTCATCTACGTCCCACAATGATTTTTAAGTATTTAGCTAGTTGGTTTAATTACTCTTATATCGTGACTGTAATAAATATATCATTACCAAAATTTAGAAAAATTCAGTTGCCTATTTTTTATTATTGAGATTTGGAAGAAGGTATAGGAAAGGTGGATAGAAACATATAAAAGGGAGACAAACACAATATGGCCTTTACAATGAAAAGAAGAACACAGTTCTGCTGCCAATGGACAAAGAGGTAATGGATGTCTCTTAAAGAGAATTGATCGTCACCACCCAATCCCCCGACCCAGGTTTCATTCTATCGGAACTCATCAGGGAAGAGTGTGAAACGCGCAACGCAACTTCCTAAAAGAGAAAACCAATAAAACACAAAAGGGGAGAAATGGAAAATGGTAAAGAATGATAGAACACATATATAGGAACATGTATAAGGCATAACATAAAGGACAAGCACAGGAAAAGGACATTGGATGCGAATATATAATGATATAACTCTATGAGGAAAACCCCTTTTCGCTTTATGAGGTAATTGTATTATATTTAGAAGAAGGTATAGGAAAGGTGGATAGAAACATATATTATTGAGATTGAAACTTTTGTTCAAAATTATTACTTACAATTAATAATTCAATCACACTAATTTATTAATTATTAATATTTATCAGCTAACAAATATTTTCTAACGTTATTTCTAATTTAGGGTCAAAGCCAGATTTCCTCTATTTTTCTAAGATGGTTTTACTTTAAAATTAAAATATAAATATTATATTTTTACTTATGAAATCATTTATATTGCAACATATTTCCAAGTAGTGCAATACAATTCTATGACACTGCCTATTCCATTTGCCACATATCTCTTCATTGTGAGTGGTGTGTATTTCAGAAGATAAATGGACTTAATCTATATTATAATATGAAGTAACTTTTAACTAAGTCTTTGAAACTGATGACCACAATAACTTCTACAAATACACTTCTTATACCATCAATTTGATAAATTTTACTCTACTATTTTGATTTAAACTGATTTAAAGTAATAAATTAACAACTTAAATCTCTTCTCCGAAAATAGTATGAACAGACTATGTTTACTGGTAGCATGAATATTAAAAAATAAAATAAATAATTTAAAGAAAATAAAAGTTTGAGTAGGAGTTTAAGAAATAAAATACATACATATTATGGATATAGTATATATAAAATTGTAATGGTATCGTATTAAAGTGGAAAAATAATTAATAAAGTATAATTTTTTAAATTTATTTTATTAACTATGCTTAGCTCGGCTAAACATCAAGGTAATTTATATTAGAAAATTTCATGCTTTAAAAAAATAATTTTTTGAATTTGAAACATATTTTTTTATTTTAAATTCTCCGCTGTGAAGTTTCGTCGAATAGTGGGGCTACGAGACCGCTGTAGCTACGTGGTGGAGAAGATTGACACCTAAACTTTATGACGTCACCGGGATACTTTATAATATACTTTAATGTTTATGAAAAATAATCAAAAAGAAAAAATAAACATTCACCTCGGCCTATTCAGACAGTGTGGCACGACGACTCTCAATACTCGAGGCCACTGGGGAATACTTAAAATAAAACATGAACAACTTAGATAAAAATGGATTGTTGAAATAAAATGTAATTTAGACTACAATAAAAATAAATGTATAAAATAACAATTTTTGGCACTTTTGTCAGTTTATTGTTGTTTCCTTTTTACCACATCCCAATCCTACCTATGGAATTACGGATAGTTATAACTCTAATTTAACAATGTATAAATAAAATAGTATTGTTGAAACAAAAAGAAGATAAAAAATATAATCAATAAAAATAATATTTATACAGAAAATAAAATGTTAATTAATGCTCTGAATTAGATAGTCTTTCTGAAAGTTCTTACATGAAGCTGATTTTATATAAAAGAAAAGGAAATATGAATTCAAAGTTGAAGAGTTGGCTTTACCTCACCGATGAATTATTCCAAGATGAAACAACACCTACTTCAGAAATTTGTTTCACTTTAGTAATGCAAATTATTCCTCAATTTAAACGAAAATAAACAGTTTAGTTCTTGCACACAACCTTGAATTTCCATTTTTGATACTTGTACTTTTATTCACAACCACTAATTCACTTTAAAATTAATTTGAATCAGGAGCTCCATAGATTAGGCTCCATGTTAGACCAACACCGAGGAAGAAGACACAGTCTCCTATAGATAGTCTTCCAAAACTAAATTTAAAAATGTTCTATTCTTTACTTCCATGTCCAAAGAGAAAACTAATATATAAAAACAAAAGATAAAATTTTTGCTATGGACTAGGGATAAAAATCAAATACAATGCAGGTTTAATATAAATATTGAAATGTTTTCCAATGAAGGTGAACAATGTTTTCATAAAAGAATTAAATGTTTATTTCTACCTGTTAAAATTGAAAAGCGCGCTAATTTTGAGTTATTTACATATTGCCTTGTTTCTTCTTTTTTCTTCATTTACAATCACGAGACTCACTTGTTTGATAGATTTGCGCATGCCTTAAAAACAATCATGGTCGACATTGAAAATAAATACAACTAGAGTCAAACACACTTCTTAGAAGGATAATTAACATGCTTAATAAAAGTTAAGGGTTCTTCCTTAAATCAATATTCCTTAATTAAACTATTAAAGCAATGTTATACGTTGTTCCTTCCGTCCTTTTATCTTATGAAATGAATGTAAATAGTGTTATTAGTCAGGTCAGTGACAGAGCGGCCGAACTTTGAAGCTTTAATTTCATACAAAAATAAATAAGAAATTATTCACAAAAATTATGAAAATATAGGGAAATACAAGGTAGGGTGGCGAATTACGTCACAATACGATATATAACGTTAAAGGTTTCCTTGGTAACGAACATTTTACCAGACTCCTCCAAACATGGGTTAGGAAAACTAAAGAAATAAAAAACACTTACTTGTTTACTTGTACTTATATTTAACTACAAATAAACATGAGGTAATCATATTCCGTAAAAAGAAAATTATCAGTTAGCTCACAGATATTCAAATTGCAAGGCGCGCCAGATGGTGTCAAAGCTATAATAGTATCTTTAACTATTTATTTATAGATATTTAATTTATTATATGCGTACATTTCCCAATTATAATAAAACAATGAAATAAACGCGTTTTAAAGCTTGCCTTGGATGTAAAAGGATTTTACTTCTTCCCTATGTCATCCGGTACTTGATGTTACTTGGAATTTATTAATATTATCTAGGTATTGTTTTTATAATACTTTATTGAATAGAAATAATATTTTACTAGACAAATAAAACTAATGTTATATACAATTATCTGAAAAAATTTCAAACCTATCATTGAGAGATTAGTAGTAATCTATGTAAAAGGACTATTTATAAAGCCAAGATACCAACTAAACTGACCAACACCCAATTAGTTATAACTCTAATGTTTAATTTCTACATACATACATACATACTTATATACATACATACATACATACATACATACATACATACATACATACATACATAAATACACACATACATACATACATACATACATATATGCATACATACATACATACATACATACATACATACATACAGACAGACATACATACATACATACATACACACATACATACATACATACATACATACATACATACATACATACATACATA
>CABFVX010005973.1:14303-44608 GCA_902151425.1 Timema shepardi
TTACATACATACATACATACATACATACATACATACATACATACATACATACATACATACATACGTACATACATACATACATACATACCTACCGACCTACATACATACATACATACATACATACATACACACATACATACATACATACATACATACATACATACACATATACATACACATACATACATACATACATACATACATACATACATACATGTACATACATACACACACATACATACATACATACATACATACATACATACATACATACATACATACATACATACATACATTCATTCATTCATTCATTCATTCATTCATTCATTCATCCATTCATCCATTCATTCATTCATTCATTCATCCATTCATCCATTCATTCATTCATTCATTCTTGTTTAATATTATATTGTATCGATTATTTAATAGATTATTAATTTATAAGTTGTCTTATATTTTTAAATTAAAGTTGAAGGATATAGAAAACATAACTTTCTATAGAATGTAGGTACAAGCAAGCTTATCATAATATGTATTTTAAAATTCTATTAGAATTAAAAAACATAACAATTAATGTAAATTGTTTAAATAATGGGTTTAAATAAGTCATTTTTATCACATAGATAAGGCCAATGAGTTTTTGCTTTTACAAAGTAATTATTGCCAAAATATAAGTTTGTTGGATATCTAAAATGTCAATTACATCCAATCACAATCAAGCAATCACAAATATTGGCTGGCCTACATAAGTAATTTCATCTCCAACCGTTTATTAACTGGGTTAAATATATATTTTTTCAGTAAAACTGGTTTATTGGTATTTAAAATATTAGAACTATTTTAAAAATGGCTGTATTTATTTGTTTCCTTATGAGTATATTGGGAGCACTTGAAATAACATAATGCATAATATACTTGTTTTTGGGGTAGATATACGTTTTAAATGACTAAAATTACTGATATTGATTTCTCTAATCTTATAAATTTTCAATTATAGTCAAACGATTCAGTTAAAAATAAGTAGTATCTCTGGTAATATTTTTAGAATACCATTAGTTATATTAATTTGATTATCAAATAATTATTTATATAATTGTTGTCCACTGATGAATGAGTTTCGAAATTCTTTATTTTCACTTGCATTCATCAAGAGAAAGTAATGTAATCGTTAAAAATTTTGACCTCAAGATTATGATAAATCTTTAAATTGTATGTGTAAACTAAAACAAAAAATTGAATTAAACAATTGGGTCTTTTACCATTTCTGCCAATCTGTCCCTGACCACGACTTCAAAATGGTTTAATGAATTTTGTTTAAATTTGTTTTATACATTTTATAGGGTTTCTTCAAGATTTTCTTTTCAATTGAGTATAACTCTAATAATTAAGGGTATATTAACGCTGGGTGATTTCTCTGAACCCTATCCTAAATCTTTCTAAAAACACATTATTTTATTGGATATCTAGGGATCAGTCTACCTCCCAAATAAAAATATGTACTTACATTTGAGTAAAAATTCGTTAAAGAATAGAATGTTTGAAAAGTCAAATAAAGTTGTTTATGTGTCAGTTTTGGCATAACTCTCGTTCAAGGGTAATTTATTGAAACTGATGACGGTTTTTATAATAATTTGAATATTAAAAAAAATAGTGATTGGTTCCAAAATGGGTATCTGTTATTTTTTTTACATTATTAATATTTGTTTTCCTAAATCAAAAATCATTTTATAGTATAATACTCTCGATTAAATTTTGTAAAATTTTACTGTAAATAATGTGGGAAATTTAAAAAATATATATATTATATTGTATAGTATAGTATAGTTTATGTGTCGTTCAATTATGTTTACATAACGTCAATATGAATAAAATTCTGTATTTGTTGGGTGCCACTCCTAGTATCTAGGAGAAAATAATAGTAATAAGAAACAATACCTTTACCTCGGCTAACTTTGATAGAGGTACGATGACTTTTAATACTCGAGACCACTGGGTGTGCTCGAGAACCTTTATTTTCCGGATTTTACAATGTTAAAGATAATGACACTACCTTACCTACAAATATGGCGTACTCTAAATATCTGCAGGAGTTGAAAGAATACTTAAAATAAAACATAAATAATTTAAATAAATTGGATTGTTGAAATAAAATGTACTAATTTAGACTACAATTAAAATATATAAAATATACTATTATTGGAACTTTTGTGGTTTTATTATTGTTTCCCTTTTATTTTTACCATTTCTCAATCCTACCTATGGAATTCCGAATAAGTATAATTATAATCTGACAAAATAAAAATATATATTGTGTTAACTATATTCTTAAACAAAAATGTATCACTTAAAATAACAATCTATGAACATGGTTGAAATTGGGAGTTTAGAACATATAATACTATAGTAAAAGAAAGATAATATAGGCTGAACTAATATAATATATAATTATAGGTTTGAGTAAGACAAAAAAAATGTAATCATTTTGAGGAAAGAAAAGAAAAAATCAATAGAATTAATATTTAGACATAAAATATAATATTAATTAATTCTCTGAAATAGATAAATAATCTAAATATATTATGTCTTTTCTGAAAGTTTTTACACAAATCCTGGTTTCTTGATAAAGAGAGGGAAACAAAAATTTTAATTTGAAGATTTGGCTTTATCTCACAAATGAATTCGTCGATGTTGAAACAGAACTAATTTCTCAATTTTTTTTCCTTTTGTTAATTCCAACTCATCGACAATTTAACGGAATAAACACTCTATATTTCTTGCCCATACACTTAACTTTCCATCTGTGTACTTGCACTTTACTTTCAAGCCATTGTTCCACTTGAAAAATAAATGTAGTTAGGAGCTACACAGAATTTGCTCCAATTTAAAATAACACCGAGGAAGAAGACCCTCAACTTCTTAAGAAATTATTGTTCAAAGAATCAAATTTAAAAACGCTCTATTTTCTTCCAAGTCCAAAGAGAAAACAAATATATTAAAACAAAAGATAAAATGTTTGCTATGGATTAAAGATGAATATAAAATAAAATACAAATTTAATATAAAGATCGAAATATTTGACAATGAATATGAAAAATGTATCTTAAAAGAATTAAATGTTAATTATCATCTGTCAAAATTGAAATGCGTGCTAGTTTGGATGTATTTACATCACGTCTTCTTCTTTTCATACTTATTTTACAAACGCGAAACCCTCCACTCACTTGTTTGACAGATCTGCACATGCGTTAAATAAACCATGGCCGACATTGAAAATAAAGTTTCAAACTTACTTCTTTGAAGGATAATTAATATGTTTAATAAAAGGTAAGGGTTCTAGTTTAGGTCAAAATTCCTTATTTAAATTATTTAAAACAATGATAAACGTTCTTCCTTCCATCCTTTTATTTTTTGAATAGATGTAAATAGTATTATTTGTCACACCGGTAACACAGTGCGTTACGCTGTGGCCGAACTTTGAATTTCATTATTTCAAACGAAAAAAATAGAAAACTATTTACAAAAATTAGAAAAATATAGAGAAATACATCGTATGGTGGCAAATAACTCTACAATATCTATACTTTTTGTTTTACAAAATTGGTATCATGGTACTGTTTCACCTGGTGATAATAATATTTTTTTAAATAATCATTATGCTGTTTGTTTAAAAATTATAGAAAGTATAAAAAACATTTCTAAATTATCCTTGAAGATTTAGTTAAAAACGGGAATGGGGAAGTAGTACTTCATTATGATTATTAATACTCTTTTTATTTTTACAAACTACAAATCATTTTTGTCAGTTTATAAATAACATATTTTTTAAAATTATAAATTTGATAAAATTATTTTAACAATTTGTTTTAAATTTTATATAGCCATATAGAGAGTTTTTAATGTCATTAACAAGTCAATGTTTGTGGTTTTATGAGGTAAACTTGCTTGAGGGTAACTTAACGAAACACATTTTTAAACTTTTTCTTCAATGTTATAAACCACAGTATGAAAAAATTTATGCGATAGTATCATGCATTTTTTTTATTTTTTGAGCCTTTTCAGAAAAAAGTACCTACGGCATTGATAATTTATTTTGATTCCACATGTTTAATAAAATATTTTATCAAATACAAGACATAGTGACCAGTCTCTATTATTTGTGCTGACATAATAAATGTTATTCTATTTTTAATGATACACTTTTATAGTTGTACCTAAACATATTTTTATAGTATACATATCTTAGGTTATAAACAAGTAATATAGAATAAATGTATGTTTACATAAATATATACATATATTTATATAAATATATATTATATATAATTTTTATGTTTCTATACATATATTTTTATACATACATGTATATATATGTATGTATATAGTATTTAAAGCAATATCATAATTTATGAAAAAGGCTAAACGCTTTTAAATCAGCTTGAACCTTTAAACACCCTTGAATTAAAGATAATGGTTCTATTAAAATTAAACTGTTCATATGCACTCATGCTTTATTTGAATAAAGGCCTCCTAGCTTCCAAAATAATGCAATATTTTCTAGAACTGTTTGCAACATAGCCTTTAGGACACTATTATTTGGGCTTAAGTTGTTTAGGTTTTATTTGTATTCTATCCTATCGAGCCCAATAAAGGTTTGTGCTATCTGGCAAAAACAAGGGAAATCATTTTCTCAAACTATTTATGAGTCAATGGAGCAAAAGATTTTTTATGAAAGGAACGAAGATGGGTTTCTGAACTAGAATTGATTAACAAGATCACGAAGAAAGAGTAAAGGTTATAGAAGAAAATATGTTTTGATGGATCATTTTGTGAACCAATTTTCGAAAATTAAGGTGAGAAATATATTTTAAATACCTAAGTAGGAAAAAAAAATTACAGCAAAACTTTTATACTATGTATAAATAGTAATTATATATTTGTTCTCAGATAAGTCTCAAAATCATAGCTCTCGCATGCTTCCAGTAAAGAGGGGACACAGAATATTGTACTCCACTTCTCTATAGACATTCAAATTATAACCAAGTGCTTTTAACCGAAATGTGTATGAGTGTTCTTACCAGCGACACATTTATTTTGAGTCCTATTTTGAACAGTAAATAATTAAATAATTCTTTAAGGGTGCCCACATTCATCCCTCGATTCAACATTCAACCATCGATTTTGTTCAAAAGTTCTATCTGAGGATTTCTAAAACATCATAAAAAATAAGAACACGTGTTTATTTTTCTAAAACGCATTAGCGAAAAAATAGTTTTCTAACATCAAATTTATCAAAAATCTGTTTTGTCAGAAAATAGTATTTGAGATTTAGTTTAAAATTGGTGTCCTATATGAAAAATAAAATTATATTTTTAAACATTATAGGTATTAATAATTTGAGGATTGTATGGTTGGCAAAATAATAAGTTATATTTTATATTGTTAACATTTGAAACTGGTTTAACTTATGGAAATATACTTTTAATTAGTTCAAAACTATATGATTTATTGTATGAAAATATATGTAAGACTGTGTCGTAATCTTGATTTTTATATAAACTATCATTATATTATACATTTTTAAATTCCCACACATTATTAAAACCTGGATCAAAATAGTTACATTGTTGAAATACTTTAAAAAAAATTGAATTAAACATATTGTCCTAGTTTCCTTCTTTTCCCTCCAAAAGTTTATGTACTAAAATAAACATTAATACAAATGTTTGAAAGTTTATAGTATTTTTTTAAACTAAAGGATCACTCAAAATTGACCAAATATATATATTTTTGAGTGCAAAATTTTTGTTGCTTTGCTTAACGTTTAACAAATTTATAATAATCTATATATTAAGACTATTTTTAGTTAAGCTAAATCATTTTTGGTCAAGGAATACTTACAATTTACGTCTAATATTAACTAAATAATTTATTATAAAATTCAAAATATTTGTGCTATTTTTTGAATGTTGATACCTATCGTACAATTTAAATGAGACTTATTTTTTAACTTAAAATAAGTGCTTTTATGAGCTAAGATTTGCTCCACTAAAGCCCCCAACTGAATAAGTGTTATGAATTTGATCTGTTTGTATGTGTTTAACCCATGCCTACTTATAAATTTATGTATTAGACAGCAGCTATATAATTTAAATTGTTGATATTTAAAGACTGGATTTCAAAGATATTATATAGTTTAAATCCATGTAATGTTATTTAAAAGGGTTTTATTACACATTTATCAGGAATAGATTTTGTAATGATGATGGAATTTTCACTTAATAACGTATTGATTATAATTTATATGTTTACTGAGCTATAATATTTCCCTAAGTACTCCATATTCTACAAAATATGTTTCATGGTAGATTTTCAGACATTTTTGTGTACACAAGTTTTTCTTTTACCTTTTAGCACCTACATGTTTGGGCTGTACGACAATCTACTAATTTCGTTGATGTGTTGAAGAGGAAAAGGTTAACTTAAGAGGAAATGTACTCCTATTTGAATAAAAGGAGATTTGCAAACTATTTCGGATAAGCTAGCCTCAGTACACTCAAACGGTACTCGAACCCCAATCTCCCTGTCCATGGCAGTATAGACTGTGTACTGCGAGAGAAAAGTCTTACACATCTCGATCCCAGCCGCAAATACAAACATATAGTCTATTAAAATTAATTGATATTTAATTTAAACTATGGCTCGCAACCCTTACCAAAGGAAAATTCTAAGAATTTATTTATTACAAGCATTCCCCTAATTCAAAAGTCATAAATAGAATTTATTTTACATTATAAAAATTTGAATTGACAGAAACATATTATTTTTATCGTCGATCAAAATAAATACATTCGATGGCTTTCATCTTAGGTTCAGTAACAATATCTTCATTAGATAGAAGATCCGCCCTCAAATATGAAATAATGTATTACAGCGTGTTCAACTTAAATAATATTTGAGGGTAATTCTAGCCTCGAATGCCCTGCGATATTTCCATGATATTGGTAAATTCTTTCCCGGATCGTTAGTTTCGCCCACTACACCATATGTTGGCAGCTTGGCAGTTCCTTGTAACCAGAAGGAAAATGTTATTACAAGAGGAAGCAGTCGACGTTTATTGGATACATCCAGCAAACCGTAAGGTTCCCTTTCCACGTACAGAGCAACTCTTGACTAGTGTAGTCTACTTGCTGACGATTAATAATTGGATATGGATGGGAGAAGGGAGTAACACATGAATTGTGAAATTATTTTCACTCTTTTTTTTTAATCGTATTTCACTATCCGCAAACAAACAAACAAAAAAACGGTTAAATACACTTTTGCGGTAGGAATAAGTAGAGATTTAAAGATTGCATTAAAAGTTGGTGAAAGTCAATTTGGAAAAAGAATTTAACTTGAGCCATTCCTCACCGGATTCAAACACCAACCTTTCCTTCGCTGGCAAACTAATCTGCTCAAAAGATTATGCCTTCAACGGTATGAACCTGTATATTGATATATATTCTAATGTTTGTGTATTTCACTAAATATGTTAAGACTATCTAACGTTAATGTATCCATATACCTTCTAATATACATTGACAGGAAGCTTCAACTTTATAAAGTACTTGTTATGACCTCAGCAGCTTAACTCTATGGCTATTATCTTGGTATATTTTATATAATTCCACTTATAAACATCCCTCCAGATTAATACTACTACCTAGTTTTAGTGGAAGGGTGGCGATCAATCATGTGTGAGTGTGTGTGTTGATCCATTCCTCAGAATCTGTTTTAGATTAGTCTCCCCACCCTCACCTAACCATCGATCATAGTTATCTACACGATTAGTTCTAGTTTCAGAATTGGTTCTTTCCCTGCTCTTATACAAACGTACACATCTATTCCCCCTTCAAGGGGAGCTATGATACTGATCAGATCTATTTGTTCAGCTGAACAAGGGCTGGGCTCTGCTTGAAAGATTCTGACTATAGAATAAACAACACTTCCTCTGCTCAATGAAGCCTCAGCCAACAAGTGCTCGATTATGCGTACCGGTATGAAGAATCAGTTTAGAAATTATGCGTTAAGTACCTCCAATAATCATGATTAGTATTAACAGATTAAAAAAGACTAAATGGACTCGAATCACTAAACACAATATTTTACAATTGTCCAATTTCACTGGCCTATCAATCGATACGTTAAACTGAGAGATCATGGCTTACAACAGGTTCGGGTGTATTGGAGGGTTTTTTTCCCGGCAAAACGGGATCCTTTTAAGAAAGAAAGTTTAGTATTCAGACCATGCTTAGGAGAACGTTATCTACTTGCCAGGGTGGTAATGGAGAGGTCGAGGTTTGGGGGGTACTTAAGTGGCTTTCCAGTAAAGCAGGCATACTATAGAGCTTGATTTGGTAATAAGACGTATTATTAAAATATTTTGATAGGTTTTACAAAATCATTAGCATGGTTAAAAATATTTTAAATATGTCATACAATGGCTCACCCAAAATCTCCTGTTATATTATTAATACATGTCCACCCACTTTGCTCATTTCATGCAACCTTTTTTGTCGATCAACTCAGATGTTTTTATTTAAGATGAATTCTAATTTTGGCTTATATCACCTGAACATTTAGAGTGGGGGAAGGGGAGATTAGGGAACCCCCCTCCATGTATCTGCGTCGGACTACTTCCAGACAAGTATAAATATTTTAACTGACCACGGTCCATATTAATGGTGGTCTTCCACTCTCATTATAATAATACATTTAAATAAATTCAACAACACGTATCTTTAACGTGTTAGTGCAATTAGTACGTACACAAAACGGGCCTTATGAGGCTATACTAAATACATAATCTGAACAATATCCACCCCCTTGACGTGGTGAACTTTATGAAGAGGTGTATAAAGTTAAGAAATGAATAGCAAACAATTTTGAGACAATACATCATCTCAGGAGTCTAACCTTGATCAACACGTTACTAATATGACGTTACAAATTACAGAAAAGTTAGAATTTATCCAGATTCAGAGATTAAGTTAAATTATTGTTAAAATCACTAATCTATTGATAGAATAATAGTACCTTAGTAGAACCAAGCACAGAAGCAGTCTTACTATGTGATATATATTACAATCTGAGACAATGTGGAACTAAGAAAGCTAGCAGTCTTATAAGATGATAAATATTAGAACCAAACAAGTAAACATTCTTAGCCTGACAATTATCTTATGAACTGTACCATAGTGGAATTAAGTGAGGTTACAGTCTTACAATGACATACATCTTATGAGCTGCACCATTATAAAAGCAAGCAAGTAAGCGGTCTTTCTAATATATTACATCTTTTATTGAACTAACTATGAGAGAAAGATTTGAAAGATTCCTGATCGAGTATACTAAGGGTGAATTTAATAAATAGTTGCTTAACAAAAATATGTGTGTTCCTCCCTTTAATTATTCCAAAAGGCTAAGGAACTAACAAGTTTATTCTACGAAGAAGTTATTAACTTTCCAGGGCAAATACTAATGTAGCTAGATATATTATATGGGCACTGATTATAAAACAAAGCATTCGCATACGCCAATCCCTTAGTTAGTTTTAAATTTTGGGAGAGTTACGGTCCAGTCTCTTTGACTAATGAACTTATTTAGGCATGTAATGATAGCGGGACTCTCACTAACTACCTATCTACAGGTAAATATGGCGGGTAAGTGCGATACTTCCCTCCTTTACGAGGTACACTATATAACAAATAGTGTGACCTTACAGATAAAATCATTATCTTTCATCATAGGCCGTAAAATATATCAGTCATCTTTGAAACATTATTCCTAATTATTGATCATGAACACCATGCAGAAGTTAATATCCTTAGGGGAGAAGATTACAAAGAACAAATCTCCAATTTTAAGATTGTTGGTGCATAATCACTTAAAACTGCTGCCTTAGATAAGACCCAACCTCCATCTACACCATAGTATCTGACTGATGGAATTAGTAGGGGTCCCACGAGTGACATTAAATAACTGCACTACGTCACTAATTTGACACCTTGCGTGATTCAGGAAATTTTAAAAGTGGAAACTAACCGGCCGTGTCATGGTTCAGCAGCCACTTGTCTAGGTAACATACACCTATTTTGAAGCTCTTCTTCTCCATAATTACTGTGTCCTTTGAGCCTGGCCACGCATATTACTTGTGCACTGGACAATTCAGGAACCCGTGACCCCATGCCTACCATAAATCCCTTTCATCACCAGAGAGATGGGAAATCCCCCGTGCCTCGGCCAGATTTCGATTGGTGGGATGAGTTTGTTCCTCCTTCCGTGTGCACTCGATTCCCACGTAAGGGAATTTAGATGAAACCTAAGAATAACCCAAAGGAATGATTTTACCTGGTTTCCCTTACTGGGATTCAAAACTAGATCATAGGAATCATCCTAAAGAAGATAATTGGCCTGTGTCACTCAGACGAACATCGTGGAGGTAGCCTGACCAGCTTTCCTGAGAGCTACTAGCCACCAACCATTAAGTGTTTATCCCCATTCATTCCCACACAGAGGCCTCGACATGGATTTATCCACTCTTTGGAATCTGCCAGAGGGGTGCGACGAGAAAGCAATCTGCCAGGACTAGCTGGACGAAGAACAACATCCCTAAGACGGAGAGTTGCACCCTACCTTATGGGAATAAAAGGGGGTGGGGGGGTGCAAATAAACATAGCAGAATTACAACAATAGTAAAAATGTTATTAACAAAGGACAAAAAACATATGAATAGCATATGATAGAGGATTACAAGATTCTGGTTGTCTAATTGGTAAGAGGCCTTATCGCCAAACACACTTAGCACTCTCAAAATATCATTAGTATGCCTCTGAACACTCCTGTTCGGCCTTTTGAGAGTTTGGGGTACGTAGTGAACATCCTACCCCTGTACCCCAGGGAGCCCTCCACAATTCAGCATTACATAAGTTAATCATCCCAATTGGGAACCAGTAGGTTGGAAGTGGCTAAACAACTTCAACAATAAGATCAAATTTTAGTAAGAAGGGTGTACACTAACAAGGCTTACATCCCACGAGAAAGCAGCTTAGAATCCCACCTAAGGCGAATGAATATTAGAGAATGGTGCAGGCCACAGTGGCCAAACACCAACATGTCGCACTCGAGAGGAGTGACTATAGCGTGACCCCAGAACAACAGTAAAGTGGGTCGAATGGCAATGATGGCAGACCTAATTAGGTCGTTAATCAGTATCAGGCACTCCCAATGATAGCAGGCAGCTGTTCACATACATTATCCACTTGACAAAGCCCTAAGTTGCCCAAACGCATTAGCGTTATACAAATAATTCTATTAAACGCCACCTGGCGTTGAACCTATAACCAAGGGTAACCATACCACTCACTAAGCTAATGGCTAACTTACATCTAAACATAAGTAAGAATATTATTACATGCGCTCAAATCATATTGGTAACCCTTACGAAGGTTAGAACAATCCAGCAAAAAAAAAAATATATATATATATATATATCTCAGGCCTCATTGATCATGGGGGTAAGCTATTCATATAATCCTAAGAACCTTACTAGGCAATAGGAGCCAGTCCACAGTTTGTAGATTCTCTACGCAATGCCCTTATTACTCTGTCAACTAGCTCAAAGTGAGCTTTCATAATTAAAATACTCGATACAAACACATATAATAAAAGACTACGGGCACAACACTAGGGAGCCTAGCTAGTGACAAACCTTCGACTAGCACGCATAATAAATACACCTGATATCTCTTTCTATACCACGCCTCATGCTCTGAATGCAGCGTAAACTCCTAGTGATCAATCCAGCGCACTCCACACGAGTGTAGACCAACTGGGTCAGCGATATACCAGCAAAGTATCACGGTGTAGACGAGTAGGTGTGTACCAGCCAGGTACTCTATGTAGAGCCGACGGGGAGTACGATCAAGGTACCAGGTGTAGACTACCAGCAAGATTACCAGGCGTAGACAAGTTGGTGTGTACCAGTCAGTTACTTGATGTAGAGCCGACGGGGAATACCACCAAGGTACCAGGCGTAGACCACCAGCAAGATTACCAGGCGTAGATGAGTCCGAGTGTACCAGCTAAGAACCATCTGTAGACCAGATTAGGTTCCACTAGTAATTTATCAGCTTTAGTAGACTGAAGGAAATCGAGTCTAATGTGGTGGGGGGTAGCAGTGGCGAGCCCGAGGTTCCCGTCCACTGGACGCCATAGCGTCCGACTAGGGCAGCGACTATCGGTCGCAGTGCAGGAAGACTCGGTGAAACATGGAACAACCGTACTGCACTTAAGTCTAACTACGATGTCCCTTCCTCCAGTGTTGAAATGTTGACTCGTCACTCCTTTATTGTTATATCTATATCGGAAGGCTCCGAGACCGGGACTAATAATGTTGTAGTGTAGAGAGACGGAGCGGAGAATCGAGCCAGGCCCAGCTCAGGAAAACTGCACCTGCGCGACCAGCTACGAAAAAGAGAGGGGATAAATAAAACATTAGAAGGTAGAATATTACGACTCTTCCATGGAAGGGTAATTTAGGATAATAAATCATTGATTCCCGTTGAAGATCAAGGAAGATAATAATCGGCGGGAGTGAGCATGGGGCCTCCAAAAGGAGCTAAGGTTAATGAGTATTTGATATTTCTTTAGGAGGTTACGTAATCATTCACTTGTGTGAGATAATCTTGATTAGCTCGGCACAGAGTGTAAGCCTCTTTCTAAGTATGGGTTGGGGCAGTCACCAAGAGGGTGAGCCTGGCCCAAATACAATGAGCTTCTAGCCCCAAACCAAAACTACCCACTCCAAAGATGGACAGCCAGAGGTGAACAGGATGAGACCCAACGAAAGCGATTCGTTTACTTCAGCAAATGGTTGATTAATATTCGGTGCTAAGCATACAGTGTGCATGTGCTGACCTGCGAATTATCTCGATCTATTTGTGGTTACTGGATGAGTGCTGAGTAGGGCACCTCTTCCTCAGAACTTATGTCTGGGAGGTCTTGCTGTTGGCGAAATAATTTGCTTGACTTACGTATTGGTAAGTTTTGTGGTACTTGTTCACAGAATACTGCATCCGATTCACCTCTTAAATCAACTTTTATAGTCTCTGATGGTTCGAAGGACGAAAAGTTCTAGGAGGGACATTAAATCATACCCCGTATATGCTGGTACGCAGACCTACTATATCACCAATTGACTTAATATAGTCAGGAGCTATAGTATGTCAATCAGACAGATTGGACAGCTACAATTAAATATCAATATTTAATAATTTATGAAAGGAAAGAAACAATATTAACATATTTAATTGAATCTACCTCAAAAGTTTATTTTCTCTGACTTGATGCAGTCAAATAAAATTAAGTATCTCCTTACATTCAAACACGTGGTTGTTCAAAAATATTGTCCTTTGATAAATACTGTAGCAGATATCAAAGAAGAGAATTAATATTATCATATTTATGAATAAATTACTTTAACGCATACCCTTTCACATTGGATGATGTCGGATAAATTTGCATACGCTTGTCATGCTGTCGACAAGAAAATATAGCAAAGTACATATATATTACAAATTCNCCGCCATCATCCATCCTTCTCCTTGTCTATATTTCTGAATTTATCACCCTCTTTACTTTATTCTGTTCGTATCAAATTGAGACTATATATAGAGCTCCTCCCGGATTCACTCCACAGAGCCGTTCTACTACAACTAAGCGTCAAAGGAGGAACTTCTGCACCATCACGTAACCAAGGAGATCGATGACCATGGAGTCTAGGCCGTCAGATCCACCGCTACCCTGGTGATGACGTCTTGCTTGGAGTAACTGAGTATCCTAAAATCGTCGTTAAGTCCTTGCGACTTAGGGTCAAGTTTTTGTTAAAAAAAACTAGACAATGTGGATCTAGATATTTATTTTATATTTTTTGTTAAAGTCATTTGTTAATTTAAATTTATGTCAATAGGATAATAATTCATTTTAAGTTTTGTTGACTTCAAGATGGAATTGTCTCAGTTAATTCATTAAATTTTGTGTCCTGCAGTCTGAAGGACAAGTATAATTTTAGTGACTTAGTATTTCAAGATATAACTACTATTTTGTGTCCTTATGATACAGTTTTTACATTATGAGTCTCTGGCTTAGAAAGTTGTAATGTCTTAGGTATAGACTTGTAAACTTCGACAAGTTTCATTAATCTATTTTGAGCCAATGTTTATCATGACGCCGTGTACGTCGTGTGCAACTGTTTAATTTTATAGATGTCTTGTTTTCCATATTACATTTCAGTTAATGGAAATCAATATTTTGGGTGTGTCAAGTACTCACTCTTCCCATGCTGTATTAGCTTCGGTGATCAAACCAGGGAACTGGACTAGAGTCATAGGGGTGTCCACGCAAATAATTCCCTTTTTCTTTTTGCCTGTTGTTTGAATCCTATTGTTTATATGTTGCCCTTAGTGTAATGGCAATTAGAATAGTATATACTATTGAATGCTCTGGCAGTACCAACACGGAATATGACCAACCATAGTACCTTTTGTTGACACCTGTTTATTAGCCATCAACCACTGTTGCCAACAGATCATTCTGTTGCGTATCATGATCCGAAATGTTTAAAGGATATTATTTAAAATAACCAAGCAAGCAAAACTGATTAAAGTTTACATTTATATTTTGTTTAATAACTTCAATTAGTAACTATTTAATTGTTCTCCATTTTAGAAAAAACTTCTAATTGTGGCCTGGCACCTGCACTGCCTTTGTAGCCACAGTCGATACATCACCATTCTCAAGTCTTATTGTTTGCATCAAACTCCAAAATTATTTTTAAACCTTAATTTTTGTTATCTCTGTTTGATTTAATAAATCTATTTATTGTTAGACATAATTCTTTTTATATAAAATGTATAACCTGTAGGAGTAATTCTTTCAGAACTTTTAAGCCGATCAACCACCTTTCGCCATTATTGGAAGAAAGATCAGTACCCATGGTGGGGAACAATCCCCCCGTCACAGGGCACCTCTAGCCCCCGATCACGGACGTACGCTCTGAACGTAGTCACGTACATAAGCATAAGCAGTGATTACTACCGACTACTGCTAAACCATGAATCTGATCACCGGGTAGCTTTGGAAACCCCTTCCCACCTTTTCCTTTCCCTTGGTTGGAAGAGTTGGCCCCCTTCTCATAGTGACACCAGCAGAGTAGAGGGGATCAGAAACTCAGCCTTAGGTATAAACTAGATTTCCGTAAGCATTTATCTCAAGTTTTCTAATGGTGTCCTCATGGAGGTGTCCTGGCTAGATATCCCCAGCCATGCCAGGGTACACATTTCCAAACACTTAGTATGTGGTGGGTGGGTAATTTCCTTATCTCCTCACCACACAGCTAACTCTACAGAGATCTAACCACCCAGGCTTCATGACTAGAGACTGGCCACTCTGTCTAGATGGGCCAAGAAGGACGTTGTCCGGGTTCCGCCAACATTGAGACATTCTATAGAGATTTTGGACGAGTTGGTTTTAGTCAAGTAGATATTTTTTTACACTCTCCAATTGGAAGAAGATCCGGGCCAGTGCGTAAAACCACGAGGGAGAAATCCAGTCACAAACCCTTTAAGAGCTCACTATACCCTCACAGAAAGACTATCCAGAGATGAACAGGAAGATACCTGGCCAAAGATATTTCTTTACTATAGCAAATGTACTGTACATGTAAAAGGGGGATGTAATCAAACATCCCTTGAACAAAGAAAAAACGTACGAGTAATTGTCAAAGATAAGTAAGTGGCGTTCTAAAAGTCAAGTGATTATCAGAGGCTTATCTGATTTTAAACAGGAGTCTATAAACTTCTTGGTGCTTGAGTCCATTATTACTCTGTTTGTAAGGAAGGGAATGGCCTGGAGGGAAGGAGAAAGAATCACATGAGCTCAGATCAAGAAGCGTATAATCTGTTTGGAGATATGACAAAGCAAATAGTAGGATTTCTAGAGAGACATGACCTTTGTGGAGGAAAGAATAAGTAAGAATGACAATAGGATGACACGAATAGAGGAGGAAGGGTATTAGTAGTAATGAGCGATCAAAGACAAACACAAATCCAGCTCATTTTGATTATGTCACGTGGGAATTCATCTGAACAAATGCAAGTGAGAATAAAAGATTATATAAGCGGATAAAGCACAATATGAGTTATTAATTAGAATTTTGGCAGTTATCGATATCAAAATCCCAAAACGTAGGCTATCTGTGACCGTGAGTTGAGTAGGGAAGGGAGGGGGTATGAAAGATAATACTCTTGAGGGCCAGATGGACTGAATATCACAACTTACACATGCTCGATGACGTCATGTCTGTGAAACTTCTTACACATCTTACTATCTGGATTATCCACATTTAATTATTAGAGGATAAGGAGAATAAGATATAATTAACATTAAGAGAAAATGTACATTAATTTGTTTGGTAGAAAGAGTGGAGAGCATGATAGAAATAAATATGTTTTGAACACACTGAGAGTATTATAGTCCTATCCCTACAAGCGCAAACCAGACAGGATGCTATTGACGTTTATTTCAATAGTTCACCAATATAGATGAAAAATGTATCGTTAACATGTACTTGAACTGTTAGCTAAATGTTCCGCTGCTCTATCATTGTAGCCACCCATATTATGAATATTACAAGGACACATTTAGTTAGGCCTTCAACTACCCTAGACTCCTCTGTGGTCTAGTGGTCATAGCTCCTGGCTTCAGATGCAGATACATATACTGGTCTGGGATCAATCCCCGGTGCTTCCAGCTTTTCTGTGAAGCAGTGAGTCTGGAAGGGGGGCAAATCAGCCTCGTGAGGACAAATGAGGTGCTCCTTGAATGAAAAATCGGCTTTGATGTATAAAACTGAGCTTAGCGGCTAGAAGGTGCATTGTGATGACCACCTGACACCCTCTATTCTCAGAAGTTGGCACTATATTTGCCAACAGATGGTGGACACTTGGTCAGAATGGCTCGGTTGGGGTCTGACGCCATCAAGTTTTTTCAAATCCTTTATCCCTGTGAGGGCAGATATTATAATTGCCTTTTCAGCGGCTGAGAGCAATACGTTGGGCTTTAGACTTTGACCAAGCGTCCCTTGTTTGAGTCCCACCAGGGAAGTATTATGGTCTTATTGTAGGAGGAACGTGAGGTGCGAAATTAGAAAATTCAATAAGTAAATAAAGGATCCAGGTAGCCTCTGTCTGGTCTCACACAGAATGATATACCATGCTCACAATAAACTAAATTTTAGTTGAAAGAGAGGTCGTGGCTCACATTCCGTTCAGGGGTACAGGGGTTGGTGTTTTTAAAAATATGATTTATCATAGTGTATTTTGCAATCCCCATACTTGGGAATGTGGGTGGATTCTCTATAGGTTTCCCTCGCAATTTATCTTCATCAAATTATTATAAGTATTTACTCTGGTTGTTTTAACTATTTTATTTGTTTTTTTAAAAACGGGGCTCTATCCATAGTGTAAGCAATTCAACCTCAGGCGAGAGTCTTTGATAGGTACGAATTAATCGTCAAGGATAGAATTCATCTGCAACTTTCTATTTTCTTGCATACTCGTGGGAATATAACTGTTTACAAGCTGTTGGCTTTAGTAGAAATAAAACCGCTAAATGTTTGTAATGTTGGTCTTACTCTTTGACCCAACATGTCCACTATCTTAGTAACCATCTCACCTTTATTACATGTCTATACTATAAATATAATATGAATAATAAAGAATAGTTGTTTAATATTTCATTATTTGCAATCTTCACTTAGAAACCCACCTCGTTGCTAGGTACAGTTTTCTGGTTACTCCCCGCTCTCTTTACTCTTACTCTACTTAACGTGCCTGCAGATTTATCGGAATTCCCCACCCCCGTCCACATTCCTAAACCAAACCTGCCGCTCCTGTCGTTTGGTACTCTACAAACAATGTTCGTTGAAAATCAATCTCTATTGCATCTCGATGAACCTCTCTTGCTCTAGTTTTGTTTGAATATGAACTTATCAAAAACTTCTTGTGAAATGATTTAGTGTGCGACTATATATATATATATATATATATANTATATATATATATATATATATATATATATATATATATATATATATATATATATATAAGATGTCAATAGTGTTCACTCTCTGTGTGTTTCCGTATTATAATATGTACTCATTAAATGCTAGTGTTTAGGGAAGATCCTCTAGCAAATTAACTACTAAGACCATACTTGGAGTCAGAACCATCATTCTCAGATTTTCCTGGATATCCAGTACAGACATCACTTACAAGTAGGCTCTACAACAAGCATTCTTATATCCCATAGTTTGAATCCTTCCTCTGTTTTAGTGCTAACAAAACTGGTCCTCCGGAACTAAGTTACGCTTTAAAATAATTTTCATTTTAATAATCAGATCGACCACACTATAGTATTTCTCTTATTAAAGTATTTGTATTGACCCTGAACACTAATTTTATTTTAGGACGAGAGCTCGGGAACAGCTTACAAGTGGATTAGGAATGTTTTCACTCTCAACTCTTAAAAGATATTTGAGAACATGTTATTTATGGTATCATCCAAGTTGGTGTTTCATATAACGAGTGCAATGTTAGACAAACATCCACTCGAAAAGGATAATAGTACATCAACTTAAAGTTATACACCATTAGTATATGGCTAACATCTAATTTACATAATCAGTCCTTTTATACTTGAATCATTAATATGACCTGGAAATTACTTATTTAGTTATACTTAAAGAATGATTGAAAATATGTCGACAAAATGTTTATCATATAGTATATGTTATATTCAAAAAACCAAAGTTGAAAGAGACAGTTAAATAGGGTTTATAAACTTTTACTTGGAGTGTTAGAGACTTGCACTAATATGCTACAGCACTTTCAAAATATGATTAGTATAAAGCACACAGGAAATAAAGATATTGTATTGGTTAGCCAATTTAATAAAACAAAGTTGTTTTAAACGGCTACTTTGCAATAAATAAAGGTGAATGTATTAAATTTAGATTTTAAAAAATAATTAAAACTCCATGTGGATGAAAAAGAATTAATGATACGCTTACAGGCGTTTCAAATATTTTTCTTCCATTCACCTCCAATAATATTTTATATAAATAAAAAAGTTGACAACAGAACTCGTGTATCAAAATGATTAGTGGAATAGAATTCCAGTAGGAGGAAATGTTTATTAATTATGAACAGAATTTTCCGGTGTTAACATTGGTAGCATTTAATAATATTATCATAAGTGACGCTGATATTGCATGATTTCATGACAAATAAAATAAAAATACATATTGTAATCTTTTAAGCCGTTAGGTACTTTTATTCTTTTTTAGAATAAAGTGGTTTTATTTTACGTAGATGTAAAATGTATTCAGGACTTGAATAATTGACGTACTGTACGTGGGAATAAAATTAAGCTAACTGACTGTAGATTCTCAGATGACTTAAAAAAATCAATTATATTTTTAGGCCTACAGAAGACTTATTATTCAAGAACTTCTTTTTAGAGTATAGATGTTAATATATAGGCCATATATCAACGCCAGATTAAGCTTAGAATCAATAAGTGGATTATCGAAATGAATAAAAATCGTAACCATAAATGTTTATTCTACAATAGTATTTTGAAAATGTAACCTTGGCTTTTGCAATTATTTAGAGAAATGTTAAGCACATAACTATATATTTGAAGGTATTAAGGTGTAAACACAAACCTTATTTATTACATAATTGAATAGTTCTGGAAAAACTTTTAAAGGTAGACCCTAAAGGTCTAGATCCAAGTTGCTACTAGTTCAGATGTATTTAGAACACCACCTACTTGAAGTAAGATAATTACCCTTCTCTAATTCAATACTATTGACTTTATTTTTTCTGTTACTATCTTATAAAAATTACTTTTACATTTCACCAGGACGTCTATGAAACTAAAGTAATTCTCTCTTTTAAAACAAATTGTACAACATAATAATAAAAACTAAATATTAATCCCATAAATACTTGTGTGAAACCTGGCCAATCCTTTTTGGCGTAAACCATAGTTTAAATTAACAAATAATCTATTTGATGATTTGGGATCGGTAAACTTTTGAAACCCTTTTCAACGCAACGCTAGTAGCCCCCGTAGGTACGATTATATAACTAAGCAAATAAGTTGGCAATTTAATGTTGATAAAGGTGTTTTAGGTCATTTTTGTCCCAATGATTTTTTTTATCTATTTTGTATTCTGTTGGCGAATGGAAGAATGTCAGGAGCAGCAGGTAGAAGTGTTAGAGGAACAGATTTCACAATACAGCAGTGCAACAATAAATTGTGCCACGTGAGAGGACTATTGAAGTAATGTGTGTGTGAAGAAGCGGAAGTTCGGCTGGCTAGCCACTTCTCTACCACTACTACTTCTCGTCAAAAAACATTTTAGCGTATATTTCTTTCCAATTTGGTTTTTTGCACTCAACACTACTTACTTACCCCTGGGTATGGACCATACTTTATGTAAGCTTTCTGCTCTCTAAACCAAAGGGATCCGATGTTTACATAATTTATAACTAATTTTGCTCTTGAAATAATTTATTAATTAAATTTTTGACTATTCAAAATAATACAAGAGATAATTTGTGAAATTTAAATAACAACATTTTTAGACAAAATAAATATAACTTTAAGGATAATAACCTAAATTAAATAAAATGCGTCTAAAAAGTAACTTTTCTTTTATAGATTACTTATATATTAATTAATTGTCATTTATATTCATAAATTCTTAAATGTTAATATATATAATATAGTATATTCTTATAATAAAAATATCCTTACCCATTTGTAAGATTTTACGTATAAAGAATGTACATAATATTCCTAATAATTATATATTCACAAGTTTATTTTAGTATCTCATTGTGTTGTACTTACACATCTACATAGCAAACGTTCAAATCATTTTTAAAATGTCACAAAAACCAACAAATAATTTAGTCAAGTTCCACTTCTATGACCACCATCCTATTCATAGGCACACACATTTATTGCATGATATGAACTATTCTACATCCAACTAAATTAATGAAATAGTATAAAATATTTTTTTTTTCAAACTAGCAGATTGTGCATGATTTTATGTATATCGGTAGATAACTCATGACCAAAATATTCCTAGACAATGCAGTTATTTTTAACTACATCCTCCTGTGAAGTCACGGACGCAAATGAACTGATACTTTGTTTGTCCTCATATGAGCTCTTGATAAGCCACCAGGAGTTCATCCCTAAGTTGAATTTACATACTCACAGTACAGAAGACATTGAATCTATTAATAAATTCCATTGAAAGCTAGGTTGACTTCCTCAGATTTTCAGTAATTCCTTCTTTCGAATATGCGTTTTTGTATATTTTAATAATTATGATCGATTTGATTATATTCTGTTGTGGTGTCCCTGAATCTTGAGTCACATTGAGCCAAAGTAAAAAAATAGCATAACTATCTGTTTTCATCTAATTAAAGGTTTAAAGTGGAGCTAGTGAGTTGCAGAAATTTGATGGAGGGACTTATTCTGGAACAGGGAATATTTGAGAAAGTGAAGGAGGTCTCATGTATTCATGAAACTTGCCATAAAAAGGGCAATTTTTTCTGCAATCTTGGAGCATTACCTTCATTGAGAAATGTATTAAGGCTCCACAAAAGTTGATAATGTTTCTTCCAATATTAAGTGGGCTGATCATCTTCTTCTAAAGAACACTCTAACAATGTGCTTAACTGTTCTCAGAGCAATACTAATATGCAAGGCATCAGATACAGCCAACCCTCTGATTTAGTGGCAGGGTCTCACAAACGTCCCAGGTGCTGTCCTGAACATATTTATTGATCACCTTCGATTCAATGGAATGTTCACGCTTTATAGTGATGTGTCCCAATTAATGCCCCCTAAAAACCTATATTGGTTAGTTGTGTATCTATAACGTGTCTATTTTTGTATAACATATGTTACTGGGAAAGCTGAAAACATGATTATTGCCGGTAATCGACAGCGATTTCCGGAATTCACTGCTCTACTCTGCTGAATGTTGGGAATAAAACACCTCATACCGTCTTTCCCAGGTGTGTATCGTTAATCGAAAGGTCCAAAATGGCGACTAATGTTAATTGTGAGGGTACGCCTGTGTATGTTAGAAATAAAGGAAGAGAATACTGTGCATCTATCAAGGCAACATAAGCCACGTGGCTTGCGGACGACGCGCTTCTGTATTTGTTATGTGTATTGTGCCATGTGTGTTTGTACACTATTGACAATGATAGAAAGTAATGAAATAGTTTATCGCAATTTTTTTACGAGAATTTAAACGTTATTATGTTAAGAAAATGTGGAAATTACAGTAGTTTTCTAACCAAAGAAAAATATTGCAAACTTGTTGATGAGCTTATTGCTGTAAAAGAAGGAAACAACCCCAAGATCACAAGAGTTTTAAACTTTATGATGTATTGTGAGTGGGAGACTCCTCAAAATTGATCTCACTTTTGAAACCATGTGATTCCAAAATACACTATTTTGCACAATATTTCAAAATTTACGAAGCTTTATCTAAAACCCATCAGAGAACCGGGAATGGGGGAATAGCCTGTATGTTAAATAACTTCAGGCTTAATATAAAAATATAACATGTTAAGTTATTATTATTAGCACCGCGTCTTACTACCCGTTCGGGTTATACGCACTTACGCTAATGTGTAATGGTA
Source organism: Timema shepardi (assembly GCA_902151425.1). Classification (NCBI taxonomy): domain Eukaryota; kingdom Metazoa; phylum Arthropoda; class Insecta; order Phasmatodea; family Timematidae; genus Timema; species Timema shepardi. The sequence continues at coordinate 37,145 of CABFVX010005973.1, forward strand.
GGGTGATTGTAGATAAATCTTTGCCAGGACCGGGGATCGAACCCCGGCCGCCAGCATAGAAGTCTGACACCTTACCCCTAGACCACCAGGTCACCCAACATGTTAAGTTGTTTTTCTCTACATTTCTCTGTGTAAACAGTGCCATGCCAAACGTAGTCCATCAAAAAGAAGACTGGTTATAAAAAAAATTGTTTCGTCTGAGCTTAATTAGAGAGAACAGGTTGACTTGATTGATATTCAGTCAAAAAAGGATTGGTAATTCAAATTAATCATGGTCAATCATGACCATTTGACAAAATTTGTGCAGATAATAGCATACAAATCTACGACAGCTATGGAAGTAGCATTTAATCTCCAAGATCTATTACTAATATTTGGTTCCCCAGCTTTTCTTCAATCTGACAATGGACGGGAGTTTGCAAAGAGTATTATCAAAGAGGTTTGTTCATTGTGGGAAGGTCAACCAACACCCTGTGGTGCTAGGCGTTGTTTGTTGTGATCCAGTCGTGTAACAATAAAATAGAGCTAATCACCAGGGACCTTTAATGATCTATACTCAGTTTGACAACAAATCCCTCTCTCATGAACTAGTCTATTTATGTGTAACTGGAATAAACAGTCTGATAGGATCCTGACATAAACAAAAGTGGAATGTAACAAAAATGGCCCAACGGCTCGCTTATTAGAATAATATATAACAATGAAATATATGATATACAATATGGTAAACTGCCAATAAGCTTAATATAAACTGTCTGAGATTCAAAATAAAGAATGACTCTTGCATTCTTAGATATAGAAAATAATAAAGTTTAATTTAGTATTCCGCCTCAGGCGCCGCCACTGAATAATGCAAATTGATAAGCTAAACATGTAATGGATAGTTAAATATTGCGACCCTACACAAATACATATACATTTATAATAAAATCTAACTTCCTAACGATTCCCTCATTGTTAAATTTAATATATACAACATAGACAAATACATATTAATGAATTTCCTCTCTATACTTCCAACTCGGCGTAAAGATATTAGCCTGCTAACTTCAGAAAAAAGAAATTATTTTTGGTAGCCCTGATGGATACGCAATCTAACACTCGACATAAAAGATCACCAATACACTTAAATACTTTAAAGTTAATTCATAGCAGCAAAATTAGTTTAAATTACAAGTCCGTAAAAGATAATATCAACTAACGACTAACACTGACCATTAAATATATATGCATGTTTGAAAGACAATATTAGCAACAAAATAAACTAACGTTTAAATGATCTAACAAGATGGCTACATAATAACGGTAGAATAAACTCTAGCCTCTATCGTAAATAAACCCTAGTTACGTTTAAACCTCCATCTTTACAATGACTTACATCCTATTGAGTCCTTGTGACTTAAATGCCATCAAATAGTACATAACATTGTTGGGCACACGCTTATATTCAGTTTGTATCAGTGGGAGGAAAAAGGCTGGTAATAATGACCTAATGATGAAGTCACTACAGTCCAATCATTTCATAGATTTCTTCCTCGGCGCCTGCGCACAATGCCGTAGAGTCTAAGAATGAAAGGAGGTGGGGGTGATGAGCACACGGAGACTTGGAGGTCCACTTACGTTTATCAGAACGCGCATGCGCGTTAAACACATTTTAGCTTCAGGCTTGGTGAAAAAATGAATGTAACGCCAGTCTTCCAGATCGATTTCTTGTTGTGATAGCGAACAACGTTGTTCCGTGGCGTGTTTACCGTCTTCGTACGAGACCCCAGCTTGGCAGTCAAACAGGGTGAGCGAAAATGTTGTGTTTGGTGATAGTCTTGTTTCTATCCACGGCACAAAGGAGATAAAATTGTTCGTGGTAAGCCTTTTCATAGTCAGAGCCAAGGCTAGGCTGAAAGAACCGATCAGGATATCCCAAATATTATTTAGGCTCAGCTATTATTTTAACGAGAATTTGTGATATAAATATACTTTACCGTTTTTGTAGGCAGCAAGCTAGCGTATGTAAATCAATCCGACATCATCCAATGGAAAAGGGTATGCGTTAAAGTATTTTATTCATAAATATAATAATATTAATCCTCTTCTTTGATATCTGCTACAGTATTTATCAAAAGGAATTTTTTTTAACAACCACGTGTTTCAATTTAGGGAGACATAAAATTGTATCTAACTGCATCTGGTCATGGAAACTAAACTTTTGGGTAGATTGTTTTTAAATATGTTAATATTACTTCTTTCTTTCGTAAATTATCAAAATATTGATTTTTAATTGTAGCTGTCCAATCTGGCTGAGTTATACGCTACAACTCTCCTACCCTTCAAAGTAGTCTCTCCAGGAGGTAGGTAATCAGCCGAGAGCGTGTATTCATAAACATGTCTTGCCCCTTGGGAGTAGGCAACTGCAACTGCCTTGAAGTAGTCCGGCTTGTAGAATCCTCATCTACTATTAAGCTGGCTCACGACAGACATCTGGAGGAGAGTATCCTCTCTTACAGCGAGTTTCTCAGAAAGAAAGGACAGGGAGGAAGATAAGTAATTATTATTAGCAACGCGTCTTACTACCCGTTTGGGTTGTACGCACTTACGCTAATGTGTAATGATGGGGTGATTGTGAGATGAAATGCAGGTCCTACAGTTTAACGTGTAATCCAAACCACGGTGGAGACCAGGCATTCCTAGGAAGAGAAGTTAAGAAACTGGTCAGATTGAGAGCATACACAAGACTACCTCAGAATCACTTAAAATAAAGTTCAGAAGCAACCAACCCAACGAGGTTAATATTCTGAAAATCATAATTTTTTTTATTATTACAATGCCAACAGGCAATTAGATCAAAATATCAAAAGACAGTTCTCATCAAGAGAAGATTATTATTAAATTCTGATTCTAACTGAATATTTCTATAACATTAGTTCAAAACCTTTTATACTCGTCAGGAGAAAATTATTAGTAAATTATGATTCTTATGTTTTTTACGTTGCATATATTTTCGACCTAAACATAATTAATTTATCTTTTGTGTGATTACATTTACTTTTTTATCATTATATAATCACTTGGGCTGCTAGATCTAGCATCAAATTTTAACACAAAATTATAGTTAGCATGATAAATAACATGATTTTACAACACTAGTATTTACGAATATACAATACTTAAGGTACCTTCTTTAAGTGGCTTACATGAGCCCGACGATTTTTTAGCTGGTCCTCCACAAGTTCCAGTAGAACAGATACAGGAGTTAAGAATGAGGTAGTTTTCCATGGTCCACTCCGTTTTGGAGTGAGCTTAGCTGAGGTTCTGTCGACTGCTGAACTCAATGGGAACGTCCTGCACGTAACCTTATCATTTAGAGATACATTTAGAGGCGACCGACCTCGATTGTAATCAGTGGCCACTCTAGCCCTGGATCTCCGCAAATTATGAAAGGCAAGCTTACACCTTTCATAATAAGTTGAGGTCTCACAACCACAACCAGAGGGTCAACGTCCCAAATAGCTAGCAGGGGATGACTCAGCTCTCTACCAAGCAACAAAGAGGAAGGGCTACCTCCTGTAGACTCATGAACAGCTGAGTTGAATGCAAGAGAAAGAAAAGTTTAACTTTTTATCCCAGTGAGGCTGGGAAGTTTTATGATAAATAGTTAATGCAATATCTAGGTTCCTATTAAACCTCTCTATCTGATTAGGGTTATAGGAACTGGTAGTTACGTCCCACGCAAAACACATGTCATGGAATATCTTGGATCGAAAAGAGGGTCCTTTATCACTGACTATCTTTCTAGGAACCCCAAAAATTGCCCACACTCTATCAGATAAAGCTTTCACGGTGGTGGTAGCTTTCATACTTCTAAGGGGAATTATCACAACAAATTTAGAAAAAACCATCATTGATATTAAGCACACAGGTATTCCCACTGGTAGAACGAGTGATGGGCCCTACGAAATCCACAAACACAATATCCCACGGGTTATGAGCGACATCTGCAGAATGTAACTTATAACGAGTGTTCTGAGAGGGGTTGGCACCCAGACACCCATCACACTTCCGAATCCATTGTCTAATGTCCTAATACATATTGGGGTAAAAAATTTCCTGAGCAATTTTACGATGTGTCTTAAAAATTCCCAAGTGGCCTCCAAAGGTGGAGCTATGAAAGTATTTAAGGATCATATCTCTTAATTTAGAGGGGAAAAAATCTTTCTGCCCTTGTTGTTCCTACCCCACGCGCATAGCAAATCTCTATGCATAAGAAAATTGTCTAGAGTGTCACCATTAGATAACCTATCAATAAGCTCCCTACAGTAGGGGTCGTCCAATTGATGTTGTCTTAGGGACACAAAAGATTACGGGATTGTACTATTTACATTTAAACTAGATGGGCTAGTACAGGCAAGTATGGGGAACACTCCCTCATTGATACGTGATAAAACATTGGCAACTACATTATCTTTTCCCGGAACATGAGCCCAACGGCCAATCTTACCTAGTTGTTTAGGGTGACTAAACATCCAAGATAAAGCACTATTATCAGTATACAAAATAAGCTCGCGTTGCTCCAAATAATCCGCAAACCTTTCAATTGCATATATGCAAGCAAGACATTCCTTTTCATAAGGACTGTACCTCTTCTGAGCCTCATTTAAAGTTTTGCTCGCAAAAGCTACAAGAAGCAATCCTTCAGGATATCGCTGGGATAGTACGTCTCCAAGTGCATACGAAGAATCATCAACCTTCAGCTCGAAAGGAAGTGAAAAATAAGGCATTTTCAAAACATTAGGGGATATCAAATTTTGTTTAAGTTTAGAGAAGGCAAGTTTTTGTTCTTCTCCCCAGACAAATTGTACACCCTTCTTCTTAAGCTGGTTTAATGGGGCTGCTAGCTACGAAAAAGAAGGAATAAACCTTGAATAGTAGGCACACACTCCCATAAAACCTTGAACCTGTTTTAAATTATTGGGAACCGGGAAATTAATCGGTCTAATAATCTCAAGGTCTACAAGAATATTTCCCTTAGAAATTATATATCCCAAATATTTAATAGGATCAGTGCTCCACGTCAATTTATCTTTGTTCACAGTTAGACCTGCCTCTCTAAGGCGTTGTAATACTAATCTAACATGTTTAGAATGTTCTTATAAGGACTGATTATAAACACAGATGCCATCTAAATAATTGAACACAAATTTGAACTTAAAATCTGCCAAAATATGGTCCAAAACTAGACTCAAATATGCTCCTCCACATGTTATCCCGAGCGTAACTCTATTATATTCATACAATCTCCACGGAGTTGCAAAAGCATTATACTCCTTAGATTCTTCAGTCAGTGCACACTGAAGAAAGCTAGCATTCAGGTCTATTAAACTATAGACCTTCGCCTCCCCCTAAATGTTGAAAGGCACTTTCAACAGGAGGCTTGGGGTATGGATCAAAGACAATCTGCTTATTTATTTTCCTATAGTCTACTATAAGTCTATGCCCGTCATATTTTTTAGGTATTATAAACTCAGTACTTACATATGCAGAACGTGACTGTCTAATTACACCTCTATCTAGTTCTCTAAACACCTTTAATTTAGGTGGTGAACAAGAATAGTGGAGAGACCAGACCGGTTTATAATTAGACAACGATATGAGATAAGGAAAAACATCGCATTTTCCTCTCTTAGTGGATATAGTGTCTGAGAAACTATTTAAAGTTGCACTAAGTTCATTGGGTGTATTATTGAACAAAATGTTCCTTTGTTGGTTTAACACTTTCTCAAATTTAATTTTATCATTGGGGTTAAATTTAAAATAAATATTACTATTCTTCAAATCAATTTGAGCATTCGTTTTAGACAGGAAATCTATGCCAAATAATACATTATTTGGTAAATTATCAAAAATAGATAAATAATGTATCCAGGTAATACCTTTAATTATAATATTACAAAGCATACTTTTGTTAATTTCAAGTGTGGTACCATTAGCTATGGCAAAATATTTATTGTGAAAATGTTTGTCCAATAAAGGGTGTAAGTTGTGTAAATTTTGAATAAAGTTAAAATTTATGAAGGAACAAGTTGCTCTAGTATCAATAAGTCCAAAACATGAAATAACATTAATATCAATTCTAATAATTGGATCCAAGGTACATGGCATGTATTTGCGTCTCCCAGCTAAGCCATGTCTTTGCTGGCGCATTACTAGTTTTTTGACCTACACTGACTTTTGTAGTGACCCATCAGTCCACAATTAAAACTTTTAATTAATGACATATCTTTCTTTTGATTTATATTACTTTGATTTTGAAATGCTTGGGTTTTTGAACTTTAGGGTTGGGAGGGTTTGGTATAACAGTAACCTTTAGTTTTATTAGAAATGTAACTTGTATTATTGTTTTTAAATATGTTAATATTACTTCTTTCATTCATAAATTATCAAAATAATAATTTTTAAATGTAGCTGTCCATTCTGGCTGATTGACACGCCACAACTCTACGCGAATAGCGTGAACCCTGAAAGGATCACTCTTGCATCATAGTTAACGAATAATTCGTTTCGTTACCTTTAAACGCTACTAAAAAACCGCTTAGTCTGTAAATCTTCACGAAAATTAATAACGATTTATGTGTCACACACATTAAAAATACAAGTGTGTGCATTCACACTATTCGTGAAATAAATGCGAATCTCGAATTATAAACCATGAATTCACGCATAGTGTAAATTTGGATTTAGACGTTAAAGAACGTCGCTACGGCTCTAATCTGACACCTTTTACAAGTCAGAGAAATTTCAAAGTGGAAAATCACCGGTCAGATTGGGCCAGGAAGCCAGTGTCTGAGGAACAAATACCTCTTTCAAGGCTACTCTAATCCATCATAGCTGTTTCATCCAACTGTAGCCACGCGCGTAGACACAAGCATTGAGTGGTTTTAGGGAGCGATGTCCCCGTGCCTTCCATCAATTCCTGTCGTCACCATACAGATAGTAAAACCTCCTACCCTCGCCCACCTTGTAAGGCTGGCCTTTCAGAGCCATCACTAATAATATGGGACATTATTGCCGCTAAACCGTCATCATCAGTAAAGAGGACAATTTTTTCTTCGGGTTGAAGTGAATAAGTACCCTGTCAGATGCTATTGTTTCCTTAATTTGTTCAAAAGATTTGACACAGACATCATTGAAATTAAAATCCCTCCTAATTTTAAAAGATTGTAAAGGGGATGGGCTAAAGTATTGAGGTCTGATACAAATTTACCATAGAAATTGACTGTCCCCCAAAACGATTTTAGTTTTGTTACTGATCGCTTTCATCTTTTCAAGACATTTTGGATACCCTCCTTGCTTATGATAAATCCACAGTACTTAATGGAAGTTTCTCGTGTACTGATCGCCTCATTGAGAGGTGTCCAGTAACACTTATTAAGTTTAATTAAAAAAGGTATATCTGCTGCCAAGACTGAAAGA
>CABFVX010005974.1:0-44604 GCA_902151425.1 Timema shepardi
TTCTTCATAAGATTACATTGTAGACTCTGACGTCATACCCCCACAATGGCATACCGCGAGTACTCATTATATCTAGGTTATTCTAAGTTCTGTGGATAAAGTCGGAAATAGAAATTAATTATCTCATTTACCACCTTATCCTGATTATATTGACACTAGCCGGCAAGACTTGGATAACATTGAATACTGTTTGTAAAACTAAGAATGTTTCAATACAAATTTTATTTTGAAACAATATTTTGAAATATGACCATAAATTGGATCATAGCAATGCACTAACATTCAAAATGCCTCATTTTATGCTTTATTTTCACTAACCTAACATAGCCTAGCTTAATCTAGCCCAACTAATCCAACATAAAATTAAACCTTCTTAGTTATTATTTTATTCTCTTCTCCTTATTTGAGCCCTAGTCTTCTATGACGACATGTTTCGGTTATGTTAAACCATCTTCAAGTCTTATTTAAGATGACGATGATTTATTTTAATACATATTATCGGAAAGCTTATGAAATTTTGAAATATTACTATGTAAGAAACGTTTTTGTTCATCTCACAAACACCACAATAAGTTTCTTACATAGGAATGCTTCAAAATGTCACAAACCTTCCGATAATACATATTTAAAATAAATCATCATCCTCATAAATAAGACCTGAAGATGGTGTTACAAATATCACCAAAACATGTCGTCATAGAAGACTAGGGCTCAAATGAGGAGAAGGGAATAAAATAATAACAAAGAAGATTTAATTTTATTATTTATTACTCCTTACCAAATAAATATGAACATTATTAAAAATAATCTAACATAGCCTAAACTCACCTAACCTAATCTAAGTTAACCTAGCCTACCTAACTAACCTAGCCTCAACCATAGAACTTGCCACCATCCAAGTGTGGGTGGATATGTCAATATTATCTGGATAAACTTAGAAAAACATTATTTAATCACCTCTCCTTCAACATTATCTACATATTTTGGATAACGTCAACATTATCTGGATAATATTGACTTTATCCGGGTTTGGACTTTACCTGTAGCAGATATATTAAGAAAGAAAGCACTTGAACGGCCTTGGTCCTGTCTTAGGAGCTGTTGAGGAAATCAGATATATTCCAAACAATTAATATTAACATCTAAAAATGTAATTTCAAAAGTCCTAAATACCTACTTTAATTTTTCTTAAATTAAGTAGGCCCTATACACTCTTCAACCCTGTAGCCTACTTAGTTAATTTATTGATGACAAATGTCTTCAAATTATTTTTAGTTGTTGAAATAAAACTGCTTTTTTTTAATTTATTTTTTCTAAATTTTATTTACTTACCAAATAGGAAAGTTAATGTAGATCATTTATTCAATTTTTATTTTAACACAAAATATGGTGTTCACATTGTTCAAGCCATTGTTTTTAGATAACATAGAAAAATAGAGGCATCCAATATTAATAAATCTTATCTTAGAACCAGTCTAGTGTCTAGGGTAGAGGATAGGTTTTAAATCATCCCATCACAATTTCTATTAAATCATTTTTATTAATTTCTATATCAATTATTTCATTACTTTATTAACAAATATTTCCCACTCGTTATGTTACTATGTTTTGGTTTGAAATACTCCTTGCTCATTTTTATATATAAAAATTCAGTTAATACATCTTTGAACACCTTAAAAGTTAGATATTTATGTTTAAAATCCCATATGAAGTAGATAGTTTATGGTAAAGTTATCTGGTAGCACTTTTAACAAGGTCATACCTTGCTAATGCTTTCTTAAATGCCAGTGAAGTATAAAACAGTTTCATGTTGATGAATAATGTCAGAAAACTAAGTGCTTTAAGTGTGGTATGGAAGTAAGATTATATTAGAAAATAAACAACAGCTGCTCTATGTATGTTCCCTTGTGTCATCTATAGATATGGATGTTGTCTGCAGGTCTGTGTAACAGGCTCTAGATATTGTTGTTGTATGCAGGTCTGTGTAACAAGCTCTAGATATTGTTGTTGTATACAGGTCTGTGTAACAAGCTCTAGATATTGTTGTTGTATGCAGGTCTGGATAACAACTTCAAGATATAGTTGTTGTCTGAAGACCTGTGTAACAAGCTCTAGATATTGTTGTTGTATGAAGACATGTGTAGCAAGCTCAAGATATAGTTGTTGTCTGCAGGTCTGTGTAACAAGCTCTAGATATTGTTGTTGTCTGCAAGTCTGTGTAACGAGCTCTAGATATTGTTGTTGTCTGCAGGTCTGTGTAACAAGCTCTAGATATTGTTGTTGTATACAGGTCTGCGTAACAAGCTCTAGATATTGTTGTTGTCTGCAGGTCTGTGTAATGAGCTCTAGGTATTGTTGTTGTCTGCAGGTCTGTGTAACGAGCTCTAGATATTGTTGTTGTCTGCAGGTCTGTGTAACGAGCTCTAGATATTGTTGTTGCATACAGGTCTGTGTAACGAGCTCTAGATATTGTTGTTGTCTGCAGGTCTGTGTAACGAGCTCTATATATTGTTGTTGCATACAGGTCTGCATAACAAGCTCTAGATATTGCTGTTGTCTGCAGGTCTGTGTAACAAGCTGCTAGACTCTACGAACTGCTCTGAACATGAAGGTGAACTGTTCTGCAAGGTCTGCCATGCCCGCAAGTACGGCCCCAAGGGGTACGGTTTTGGCGGCGGTGCCGGGTGCCTCAGCATGGACCAGGGAGAACACTTGCAGCAGGAGTAAGTACCACTCAGTTTGAATACTTCCATGTTCTTTTCAATAACCTCCATTTGTAAAAAACACTTTTATATTATGCCCGAGTTGTCCTCAAATATGTTTATATTGGCCTTACAGCTTTGTCTTACCAGAATGAGGGCTTATAAGGGAGTATTGATTAGCTAGATTAATCAAATTAATTGTATGATTAATAACATTTTAATAATGTGAATTTATTTGATGCATTAGGAATATAAATGAGGGTCTATTGGACGCAGGTATAGCCTCTTGAAAAATAATTAATTTTAGATATTTTGAAGTTAGACAAGTTATTAATCAAGACAGTAGGCCTATTTAGAAATTATAACTAATATTTTTTGATAGTGATTACAATTTAATTAATAATTTTAAAAGTGTATGATTGTAAAGCGTATTGGGACCAGCTGTGTTTATTGTGGTTCATAAATGTAATCATTAGTTATACCTTGTTTACTTTAAAAGTTCCTGCCTTAACTAATTACATTATGGCTTTATCTTATAAAATACACAATCGAACCAAAAAAGCTAAAACTACAAACTTCCATGTAAGCATATTATATAAAATAGCTTACATAATTGTATGTTGAACACCTCCTGAAAAGTATAATAAACTACTATAACATTTTGTCCTTGCTGCAGAACTTGTACAAAATCTTTTGGGAATGTATTTTAACTTCTTATTTTGCCTACAAGTGCGTATCTCCACTAATATTACGAACAAAAATTACTGCCTATCTTATTTATGTATATAATTTTTTGGTAATAAGTCCACACGGGGTATTTAAAATAAATTATTACAACCAAATAATTTAACTACTCATGAAAAAATAATTTTTGAAATCTTCCATCCCCCTGCCCCTTGACATCTCGTGGTTATCAAACCAAGTACCTTTGGCGTGTCTACAACAATGCCAATTATCTTTCTGGTTTGTATTGTGTCCAGGCTCTTTCTTCCTTTAGTATTTATGTATGTGGTAGTGGCAAATCATTAAAACATCAGAAACTGACAGCTTATGAAAACCATGTGGAAGGTATTTTTCTCCACAGAATCCTACAAAAATGCCTTCCCGATGGTTCTTCATGATAAAAAATGTATAACAGCACATCACATCAATTCGTTTTGGTTTCATTGCCGCCAAACCAATATTATCAGCCTATCTTGGTAACTATTACTTACAGCTATGTCTTACATGGCTTACCCCTTCCTTTTGATCCAAACACTCTAACTTAATATATTTGCTTCATCACTCAATCCACACTCATTCTTTCAATATGCCCAAATCAACGTAAGATGCTTCTTTCACATTGATCGATTGGACTCCCTTCCAAGCCACACTCCTTCAGCACCCATTCATTACTTACGGATTCTGTCCATACAAGTTTTATCCATATGTCTGTCTTAGATATATCATTCCAACTGCATTTATCTTGCTCTTGTATTTCTCTTGACAAACCCATGCTTCACATCCATAAAACAATGTTGGTGTTAACACAATTTAATATATGGTCATCCTTTCCTCTTTCGATACTACTCCATTCTTTGCAATAGTCCACAAACATCCAACTACCCTACAAGACACGTTCATCCATCTGTTGATTTCACCATTTACCCTTCAATTTTTACAGAATATTCTGACCAGGTACACAAAATCATTCACTTGCTATACCAGTTTTCCATTTATACTAAGTTGACAATCATTTCCTGAACCGTCCTTACCAAAAATGATCACCTTAGTTTTGAAGACATTTATCTTATACAAAGATCCATCCTGCCTTTTACCACATTCAAAAAATGTAATGCAGTCTGCAAGTCCCTTTCATTCCCAACCATTAATACGACATCATCTGCATATAGCAGCACTCGTATGTTCACATTGTCAATTTGCACACCAAATACATCCTCACAAGCATCCCTAATACTTTTCCATGAATATGTTGAAAAACCATGAAGATATAAGACAACCCTGTCCAATGTCAAACCATTCGCTCAAATATCCATCTACCCTAAAGTATGATTTAATTCCATAATTCCTTCTTGTGTATGTAAATATCCCAGAGGATGGTTGTCTTTAATTGCATTGTTGCATCCTAGAATAAAACTATAAAAATATCCTAAAAGATAGCTGTTTTTACTTTAATTGTTGCATCCTAGAATAAATCTATAAACATATCTGAGAGGCTGGTTGTTTTTACTTTAATTGTTGCATCCTGGAATAAAACTATAAACATATCTGAGAGGCTGGTTGTTTTTAATTGAATTGTAAACCAGAATAAAACTAAATCAATAATCATAAGCTAAAGGCTATTTCAGAGGGTTATGGTAATGTCCACATGATATCTGCTCGGGTTCGTTCTGTGAGATCTATAACCTTTTAAGGGATCTTTAAACTTTTCGTATAACCTGAACAGATAGTACGACATAGTGATTAAAAAAATCTTAAGACTTCAGGGTAACACAAATTAGCAGCTTCTCTTCTGCAACAGGCTTAGCAAACTGGTGGATGTATTTCTTGTTCGTTAACTCAAGAAGTATAGTTTTTATCTATATTGTCCCAACCTATAAACAACTAGATCAACCTAGAGTTATAGAATGGACTATATAATGTAAAAGATTTACCTTTAGGCAAATTTGCTATTTTTTATATTTTGGCGACCCCTTGGAGTATGAATATTCTTACATAAAGGTATAACTAGTCTGGCTAGCTTTTATTAATGTTGAAGGATAACATAATTTATCCCATTTCTTTTTGTAAAAATAGTTCAATCTTATACACTAGTTTGATAAATAGGCCTACATATTACATACTTAAACCTAATAAGCGTGTTTGGGATCTAAGTTATGCCCATATAAAGCATCAGGATAATTTAAGTCATAAAGATAAAAAATATTATCTTAATGAGAATGAGCTATTGTAACTCCTTTCAGGGGCCCATAAAGAAGGTAAATAAGAGCACAAAAACTCTTGAGTCATGAAAAATGTTAGAGAGATCGAAAAATTACAGAGAGGGCAAAATGAAAAGTTTTTTAAGTCTACCAGCAGGCAAGTCAACTTTGTAGGAGACTTTTCTGTAATTGTTTCCGTACTAGATATGCCTTTACATTGCCAGGTCAATATTTATGATTATACTTTTCCCATAATTTAATATAACGGTATTTATTATGTTGCGGTAGATTACATAATACAAATTGTATAAAACAAAACAAAAATCTTGATATTTGAGAAAGGAGATGACTTGGTTAATCAACAACACTGAGCCTCATGATTACAAAATCAAAATTACACTAAAATTATAAACAGCTCCAATCAACAATTTAGGTATTTAACTACACCTTGTGTATAATTTATTTTGAATGTTTGCTGTTTGTAGAAAATTGGACCATTAGGCTAGTAGCACATGGAAAATAAACATTGTGCTATAACTGCAGCATTTTTAGCTAGCATCACAAAACAACGATTTCACATATGAAAACTTTGGTTGAGACACATCTATGCATATGTTCTGGAATGCAGAGTAGAACTCACGATATGATGCAATTTAACTTCTGCATAAATTCTGGAAATTTCTCCATATAATTTTCAATATTCTGCTTACTATATGGAACAGCTGCCCCTTGCACTATATTGTCATTAGCTGCTGTCAAAAGTGAAGTTCAGACATTTGGTCTAAACTGTTACCAAATTATTTTATATGTATTAATTTATAGTGTTGTTTGAATAAAATCGACTTTAAAAAAATTTTGTAATTGTAATCTCATGTGTTTTCCTGACATTTTAGTGAAAACACGTTATACTGATCAAGATGTGAATATATAAATGTTAGAGCATGTGACAAACACAGAGTGGTCTTATGGGAAAGAAGGCTCTGGAAAGCATCATAATTAGACAAATATTAAGTGAAACAAATTGTTAATGTCAACATCAAAATTAATAATTTAATATGTTATAGTAAAGAGTATTAAGATGGTTAAAATCATCTAAGAAAACTATATTAATTACTATCATTATTCAAAAGCCAATCTTAAATTATTTAATAAAATAGATGTTTGCGTTTACTTAGAAGGACAATCCATTAAAGATAGTGTGACTACACTCTCCCATAGAAAAAATCAGCTGTGTTTATTCCACTCTATGTATGTCGTTTAAACTCAATTCACTAGTACTTTCTAACCAATGTAATTTTGCTTTCTTACATTCTAATTTATCTTGCTTTTTGAAAATAGGTATTATTAGACTTTCCTTCCATTCTTGGGGCAAAACATCATGTTTACATATGGCACATAAAAGTTTATGAATTTCTATTACTAAGATTTCACCTCCTCCCTTTACGCGAAACATGGCCGCTTACCATAAATGATGAGAATAAATGTAGGGTGTTAGAAAACAAGGTGCTTAGGAAGATATTTGGTCCAAAAAATGGATGAAGATAGTGGGGAGTAGGGGAGGCTACATAATTATGAGCTGCATACCCTTGTACTCATCATCAGACATTGCTAGGGTAATAAAATCTCACAGGTTAAGGGGGAAGGTCATGCAGCGCGAATTGGAGTATCTAGAACTGCATTCAAAGTATTGAGTGGCACACTCAATGGGAAGAGACCACTGGGAAGACCTAGATGCAAATGGGAGGATAACATTTGGATAGACTTGAGAGATATAGGGTGTAAGGAGATAGACTGAATAGAACTAGCTCAAGATAGGGATAGGTGGCATACTTTGATAAGTGTGGCAATGAACTTACGAATTCCTAGTGCCATTGTGTAAGTAAAGTTTGTTCACGGTAGGAATTGTTTTATGAAAGGCCCTTTTCCCTACCATAAATCTATTATATAGTAGGATATTGGTAGGAAAAAAGACCTTTCAGAGAGTAACTCCTACCGTGAATGGAGTATAAGTAGGTATGTCTTGTAATCTATTTAGAACAATACTTATTAATGACTTACATAAAGACAGACCATACCGGTGGTTAATAAAATAATATGCATGTACTTATAAAGAAATGATTGCAGATACCCTATAAGTTTGATACTGTTTTAAAAGTTTTAATTTAATGAAACATTTATGAACATACAAAATATTAATTAATCTTTACTTAAGTCCAAAAGATATTTAGTTTATATTGATAAAATAAAGAATTTGTTTGTTCGTCTCTCATGAGCATTGTGCGATACTTAACGCACACAGAGGGTTGAAATTTTAAAATTAGTAGCCTCTATGCACAAACATATGCCCATTGAAGCAGAAATTTTAAACTTTGGGTTTAATTTTCTTTAATTAACCAAAAACTGCGTTGGAAGAAATAAAATGAAGAGATTTTTTTCTGTCTGTTTGAAGCAAAATAAAAGTGTTGCCAGATGTCGCTAGTGATGGGTGAGGTCGAAGCTTGGCTGGATGCACTTGGTGGCAGGTGGGAGGGGGTGTTTACACATAATTTATTAATGCAGTTTTCCTGTTCCTCCACCATGCTAGTGCAGGTGCCAAATCCCAAACACATTAGATTAGTTGTCAACATTGGTGTTGAATTCGCTAAAGGGATTTTCTCATTTTTTTTACGGGGGAGTGATGGTTCCTTTTATTCATATATACTTTTTTTTTGCATTTAAACTAATGTAAGCTATAAGTAGCAAGACATGTAACACTTATATATACTCATAGCTTGAACAGGTAGTAAGACATGGTGCTAAAAAAGAACACTCATACATATAAATTGAGTTCTTTTTAATTCATGTTTTTATGTAGTATCTTACCTAATGAGGCATAACTGTATCAACTAGTTTACACAGAAACCTAAAATAAAACAAGTTAAACTGTTTAAAGGAACCAGATACACAAGCAATAAACAAAAGTAAGCTTTGATTATTTATAATTAATAATCTTGCAGTGCTGCCATATCTAAATATGGTTTTCTGTCCTTCCTCAATGTGATTATGATCCTATTCCTGTTAACCTTTTTTTATACCTTTCTTCTTAAATTGTGTTGGTATGTCTCATAAAAAAAAATTCTCAATTAATTAATGTCAATATTATTGAGGTTTAAAGGTGCGTCGACACATTGAGGTCATTGGCGCAATCTCAACTTATAAATACATAATATTATAATAATACTGATAGAGCAGTACTATGGGTAAACACATTATGTGTATTTTAATATACTAGTGTGACCTTATCAGGTTTTAGAAATGAGAGGGATTACAATCTGCATGGACACGCACAAAGTTACACGGTTTGAGGGTATTTTCTGGCCTAGAAACTTTTTATTTTCTGTTGTGTTCCTTGTCCAAACAGCAACCCATGTTCTGCTTGTCCTCTATGTCTTGTCTTGTAATGTTTCACTAACTTAGTCTTGTTCTCATCCAAGAAAGATTCAACCACATAGTGTCCCTAGTTAAGTTAAGAATTCATCAGGTTTGACCAGGCAAAGTGCAAACTTTTCAAAGCACGAGTGAAAATGTTGCTTGCTGATGAAAAGAATTACCATTTTGTTTTGCATTTGTCAGACGAAGCATTAAAAGCCAAGCGATGTAGTTGAATTGCATGACAATTTTGAAAGTGAATACAAAGTTTTCTGGTCACAGAAACAGGATTTTTTTTTTATAAGAAAGATATTTTGATAGACACATAAACAATTATTTTTGGTCCATACTTTGGGAATGAGCCTGTGTGCGTGGTCATGCCTGAAACATTAAGTAGAAAATGAAAACCGTGTGTTGACATTGCCATGATTTTGATGACTCCTGCATGCTGACTGAGGGTTTTCCTCCTTTTCTTTTCCGCCACAGCTAAGAGACTACGTTGCAGCCACGGACCCCCCCAAGCTACTGAACATCCAACCAACTGGTGCTGACCCGATGGTCAATCCACTGCAACCATCAAAAATGAAACTATTTGTTCACTCTTCAGTTTTTACACACGTGCACGGGCATGAATCAGGCATTTGGTATGCTCAAGCAATTTTTGTTTTTTGTTTTTTGAACGGGCCTACGTAACATGACAACCCCTAACAAAACCAAAAGTAAAATTCACATTATTATTTTGCTTGGATGTCTATATCAGCAATGTTATAGATTTTTGACATAATTCAAAACGTAAGGAAAAGAGATGTTATCTATCATATCGCTTGACCGTTGTCTAAGACAAAACAAATAGCATCATCCCTGCATCGCTCCCAATGCCATGATTTTTTGACCCGCACTTCTCCCAGTCATTCTAGTAGAAAAACACCAAAGCAACCATTGGACTTATCGCTTTGTCATACAAATATATTTTATAATGTGTTTTTGTTTTTGCCTGTTTTATGTGACCAGTTCGTTTATAACCGAACACACATGCACCCAATTCAATAACTATACGAATTTATAGGATATTTTTGTAAAGAATTTGTGTTGATTTCCATGAAACATTAACTTTATCGAGCAAATATTAAGAGGAGAATGTTGTAAAACACCATGTGTTTGATTTTGTATTGTGTTTTTTTAAAGTACGAAAAAGTACAATTTATTTCCAAATAGATGCCACTTTATTATAATATAATGAGAAGAAAATATTTTTATGATAATATATTAAATTATGTGTATCATTCTGTGTATGTATGGGATGATTTGAATAAATAGGAATTATAAAATTCCAAAACTATGCATTACATTTATGAAAAGAATGTTTCAGCTTAGTTAATATGGAATTTAATAGTTAATCAGGTCACTTTTTATAATTGATAAAACTAAACCATAAAACTACTATTAGTTTTACTCTACAAATAATTACTGTGTTTATTAAGAATGCAAATGTTAAATATTTTTTTACTTCTTGACAAACTAAACTGAAACATAACAGTTTGCTTTCGAAAACCTTTAAATAAATTAATACTTTTTAAAATATACTGTACTTCAAAGTAAGTCTTGAGTACAAAGCAAAGATAATAAACTTCCCAACATAAAATGGTAGACGAGAATATTTTTGATAACGATAAACATTCAAAATTACCTGAGATAAAACTAAATTTTTAAACCTACAGTAAAATATTATATTAATTAACACATTAAGATCACAATGACAATTCTGGAATGTGGGAAGGAGAAAGTTCAGCTAGCAATTATCTCAAAATTAAAAAGCAATTTTTGTGCAAGTGTGGTGGGAACACAAGATGCAGCTCAACCCAACATAAAATGGTGAGATTTTTTTTTTTTTTAACTGAAGCAACGTATTTGTGCATTTATATGCATGGCTTCATATCTTACGATCTTGTTTTGAATGTCCGAAGCTCAATTCAAAAATATGACGCAACCCTCAATTGCTGCTTTGTGAAAGCAACAAATGAACTCTGCAACACTTAAACACATGTTTTCCACATATGTAGAGAAAATATAACTAAAATAATTTACAAGCTGAATATTCTGTGTCTTCAATTAATATTACAAGAAAAATTGTAGGGCTTCTTGTACCCCAAAAAATAAACTTATCTGATCAAGGTGCGCGGCAGTGCACCTTTCACTAAAAACCTTATCAAGTTTGTTTTAAGTGTTGCATTGTTGTGCTCATTTTAACACCTTGTGTGACTTGGCTTCTGCTGCTTTTATTAACTCATTCTTTGTCTTCAAGTAATGGGATAAGGAAAATGCCCTCGACCATGTAATGTAATGTGCACTTTAGGGTTAAAAAAGATTCATAACAAAACAAAAACACACTATATATCTTGGAATAGCAATAATACGAATAAGGAAATAATTTAATGTGTCTAACCTAACCTCATTATTATTTACTTATATAGTTATGATGTTTGGGAATTTGTACCTCAATTGTTGGTAGGACCATCCTTCTCCCATTGCTTCAAATCTTGTTCTTACTTCCAGGGACAGCGACGCCTCTTCAGACTGACATTTTAGTTTACTTTTTAGCCAAGCAGAGCAACACTTTGATAAAACTACAAGCAGTATTAATTAGGAGGAAATATTTATGCATTTTATATTGTGTTTATAATTAATGTGACCAATATGAAAAGACAAATTATTATTATTAAGTGGATAAAATTTTCTTTAATTTTCATCTCTTTCTATATTCCATTGATGAATCACATTTCTCATAATAACATCAGCAAATTGTTAATGTGTCTAAAATTAATATTTATGACCACCACTTTCATTGAAGATATTTTCCAAATGATTTCATAATCTTGCTTATTTGAAGAAAATTAATGTAATTTAATTAAGTTAAATTATACTTAAAGGGTGTATTTTTTTTTAAAAAAATTCTAACTAAAATCAAATTATTAGTAGATTTTTATATAAATCATTGGTTCATAGTTATTTTCAAAACTACTATAGCTATTTGTTAGTAGAAATAAAGTGGGTCTACATTTACCATTTCACTTAAAGTAATAATTTATTTGCTTTTAATTATGACACTTTGCTCTCAATAACTAAATCTTTCCATTCAAGTGTCACTATTTAGTACTTAATAATGGATTTCATTAAACCAGTGATAATATATTTTTTTAATTGTGTGCTTAAGCTTTGGTGGTGTTTTTTATATTGCATATGTGAATACATTTTCTTGTGTACAGATTTTTCTAATTAATTTTGCAAAGAACTATTCATATTTTAAAAATTGATTTGCTTGATATTTCAATAAAAGGAATATGGAGCAGAATTTAAGCTTGCCAAACTATTAATTCTAACTTACATACTAATACATTTAATTTGTTCAAAAATTTTCTGCAACTTAAATATGGATGAAATAGTTTATGTCGCCAAAACAAAAATAGCTTGTTCTACAACTAATATTAAATAATCATGTAGTAAGCTTTGCCTCACTAAATAACTAGATTTAGACTTTACATACATGTTTGTGTTGATTATGAAAAGTGAATTAAACAAAGTTAACATTTTTGATTGCAATTAATTGGAATATATGTATATCTGAAGCCTAGTTTAATACATTTAATAGATTTCAAGAACTTTTTGAGAATACATTTTTTGTTACAAGTTATTTTATTTTATTGTCGCTAATGCTAAATTAGTATCACAATAGTCTGTTAGAACTTATCTTCAAGGACTCTCTATTTACTCTGCTAAGACTTGAAACCGTAGTACCACTTCTAGGATTTGATACAAGGGTATATTAGTTAGTACCTATTCTATAAATTTATAAATTACTTTCTGCTATTTCATAAAATTAATTTCCAAGCTTTGAATATCTATGTTTAAACATGGCCCTAACACAAGGTTATGTCTTTTATTTGTAATTCTCAAACATATGCTACCTATATAATTAAATGCTTGGATAAGGTGGAAAAACTATGTCTTGTATTCAGATGTAAACAGTAAAGGCCTACTTAACATGAATTTTGAAAAGTCATCCATCTATATTTAATTTACCAAAGTAATAGGCTATGCCAGTAATAATTATAATAAACCAACATAAGCTCAGAAATTTTCAATGTAAAAATAATAAATAAAAAATTGATTTAAAATAGTAATAATTTTTGTATACATTTTCTTATGATATAGATATAGACATAACAAATTATATCCTGATGAAATATGCTGAAAATATTATAAAATATTTAGATGACCTTATAAGTATACATAAAAAAATATTTAAAATGTGTGTTTGTGTATGAGTGAGTGTGTGTGTGGTAGTAGTAGGTTAAGTTCCATGTGAGCTAGAGATAACCATCATATTGTTTCAATGGCATACGCCTGCAGCAAGGATGTGTCTAGTGGTGTACCAGTGGTATATTACAATGTTTCAGTGATGTTGTTGTGAACCACGCCCCTCAGCAGTCTCGAGCAATAGCCAAGGCACCAGAAGGTGAGGGCTGTCCTCGCTGCGGAGGATTTGTGTATGCTGCGGAGCAGATGTTGGCAAGAGGAAGAGTGAGTTTACTCAGATTCACATTATCAGGGAACTAATCATATGCACATCATCAGAGAACAGATTCACGCCATAAGGAAAATAATTTAGGGTGTGCTATATCAACTATTTTAAAGTAAAGTGAAACTTTATGTTCCCAATAAACGCTACAGTGAATGACACAATTCACACAAGTATGTTTACAAACATAAAACACATTAATTGAATAATTAAATAAGATAATAATAAACAATGCGTGTCTAGGCTACATCATTCGTAGCCCAGATTTGTGGAAAGATTAACCAGCACAAACAAGCTGTTGCCCAGCGGACGCCCAAATGTACTAATTGTACATCCTTTCATGGATGCTCTTTTCATGACCCTATGAGATGAGGGAATGATGATAGTGAATATGAAGGGGTGAACCCAATGAAGGTCTTAACCTAACATAGTAAAATTAACCAAATAGTGAGAATTATTCCCCTTTGAAGAAAAATCCCCTGGAACTAGCCAGGAATCAAACCTGGGATCTCTAGGTCAGTAGCAGGGGCTCTGAGGCCAGTTTGTAGTAAACAAGATTAGGTGGTTATTTCTATAGCAGAAAGTGTAGGGTGTTGTCAGAAATCCACTTAAGGATAAAGGGGTGGGAGGCGGGGGTTAACATATATATTATATGCTTATATATTATATGCACCAAACCAAAGGTGTTGGAAAATCAGTTAACTAACAAATATGAGCTTGGCCCTATACTAGCTTAATATTTTTTTCAATATTACGATTTAACTTTTAATTCAAGTTATAGGTCAAATGTAAACACAAATGAATGTGGTAATATTCTTTGGCATTGTAATTTAAAATAAAATTATGTTTGTGACATTGTATATTGAACTTAATTTACATCGTCCCTTTCACAGTAAATTTAGGACTTTTTCATTATTCACATCAACTTCTATAGGAGTAGACAAAATAGTCGAGCTATTGAGTTTATTTGGTGACAGATATTAAATGAATGACTGATCAGAAGAGGCTCTGCCATGGTCAAAATGACTCGGAGTGTTCAGTCGTACTCCAGGGTCACCCTAGCTGGTACCTGCTTACAGGAAGGCTAAGAGAAAAAAAAAGTGCGGGGGTTGTTTGTTGTCTAAAGTCGTTTGTTCAGCAAACTTGCTCTTTGAAATATACATCTAATGCGCGACTCTTTAACACTTACAAGAATGCATGAGGGTTAAACAAGATTTATTCTAAACTACATAACTAATCAGATTCAAAATCAAATGATAAATAAATACATGGTAAAAACTGTTCTCTATTTAGAAGTTTTATTGTTGGAACATTAAAGTTGTAGCTATGTATGATATGGCATAAATTAGGTTGTATATTACTGCATATTGTTAGGTTTTAAATTAAAACTGTCCTTAAAAACCACTCAGAAACTAATATTTCTAATTTTAAACTTCAAGACAACATTTTTTACTTGCACATTTTATCTAATGTACTGTAATGTTCCAGTGACATTTTACTAAATTAGTTAATTTAATCTGAGACTAGTTGTGAGTACCCCAGATCTCTACGAGTATGTAATGTCTAATAAATGAGTAATGTCCACACTAGGTGTACCACAAGAACTGCTTCAGGTGTAAAAAGTGCAATCATACGCTCGACAGCACTACTCACTGTGACGGTCCCGATAAACAGATCTACTGTCGAGGTAGATAATACCTCTAGCTTGCTTGTGAGGAATGGTAATTTGGTCCTCAGCATGCTGACATGGGGCATGAGTCATCACTGCCATTTCAATATGTACTACACATTACAAACTAGAACATTTTTGTCAGAAATAGCTCAGAATAATTTTTGTGATAAAATTGTTTCAACATTTTGAAAAGTTTATCTTTAAAGTGTCTAGCATTCTTACTAATATGAACCAATAATATGCTTAAGCTATTAAACTATAATTAAATCACAGCTAAAACAAATAATCAGTTTTATAATATTCAAACAAAAATAATCTTAGTATCTTTGCTTTGCAGGCCACTCAGGTTGGGTTGGTTTTTTATTTGAAAACTAAACATATAATTAAAGGTTAAAGAAAAGGAAGTTGATGAACTGAAATTTAGTATGGTTCTATAAATTTAAAATTTGACTGGTTATATGGACATAAACATAAAAATATTAACAAATAGGTCAGTATTATAAAGTTATTTTGAATATAATATATGTAATTAATTATTTGTTAAACCGTGAAAACTAAACTTACTTTAAGATTTCCATTATAAATGTATAAAAAAGTTCTGATGGTTAAAAAGCTCTCCAAAAATCCATCGAAAACTAGAAAAAATTATTAAAATACAATTTGATACATTATTTCAACATATTTTAAGTGGCAGTGATTGTCATGTACCTATGTAAGACTTTACTTCCGACATGTTGATAGTTCATGTTGATTTTTTTTTTCAAAGACATTTCTAAGTTATGAATGAACATGGTTTTTATCCAAATGTTTTAACAAAAATTTGAATATTTCTATTTTTGCATCGTGGCATGAGATTTTTGTTTTATTTTTAAACCCCAAATGTATAAAATATGTAATTAGTTCAAAATGACTGTAAGAAATGTTTTGCAAGGCACGCCCATCAACCAATGGCCTGAGTAAAGGTTGTGTTGTTATACAAGTGTGTGACATTGTGTTGTTTGAAGGCATGGCACAGAGAATGCTTCAAATGTGGTCTCTGTGCAAAAGGACTGGACTCCAGAAATTGTTGTGAAGCTCCTGACAAGAATATATACTGCAAAGGTAAGAGATACTTCTGTACAAATGTAAAATAGGCATTAGGCTCCTTGCACACAGCATGGTCCTGTGAGTTCAGTCAAACATTAGGTGTAATGGAGTTGTACACATGTCACAGACGCGGTTAGTTCCCGCATACAGCTGTCGTTGCACTCACAGCGCCCCACTAGACTAGTCTGGTTGCAGTAGGGTATGCAAGTATATGAAACTCTTCATATGGTGTCCCAAATGTTCATCTGTGCCAGCTTTTCTGTCGGTGAAATTGCGCTCCTCATTTTTGAGTTACGCCAGACCAATCTACCACTTAAACGTTGTAATAGCGCATCAAGCCATGATTTGTACATCCAAAAATAATTGAAGAATTTTTTTACAGTCTTCTTCTTATAACTCTGTGAACAATATCACAAATGTTCCCACTCTGTCTAGTCCATCATTCAACCTACCACATTCTAATTTTTTTTCCTTCATAAATATAATAAATACAAACAAAGTAATTAATTGCCTTTTATGATGATCCATCATACTGATTGTCTGGAGCTAAATGGTGTAATTTGGTGACTTGAAATCTTGCTGTGCCGTTACACCGTGTGTACTATGGCAACCTGACGTGTAAGGTCACGAGATAAACCCGTGCTGTATGCAAGGAGCCCTCTAACTTTACCATAGGTTTCAATTTAAAATATGAGCTAATGTTTGAATTTGTAGCCAAGGAAAACGAAGCAATATTATATTTAATACTTTTTGTATGAGTATAAGGAATTAGATATCCATCTCACTCTTTTTAGCACCACGTATTACTACACATCTGGGTATAGCCTATGCTTTATTGTTAATGAAAATGTTTTGCCTGAGTAGTAATAGGTATTTTCTATTCTAAAGTTTTTAAGTAAATAATCAAAAAGTAATTTAAACATTATAAATATATGAAATTATAACTATGTCAAATCTTAAAAAAAAAACCTTTATAAAATTTTACAAAATTTTAAAGAAACAACCAATTTAATTTTGCTTGGCTTAATGCTGCAAACCAAACCTTTTGAGTTGCTCTAATGACATTTATATTTCAAGCTTATTTTGCATATGCATAGCATACATTATGTATAATAGAGTAGAATCAAATTAAATTACACAAAATGAATTTCAAGAAAATATTATAATTGTGACTAAACACAATATTAAACATTTAATTTATTTTTAAACAATTTTAGTTATTCTGTGATTTAATAACTATTTACAATATTACAATATGATTCATATGGAAGGTTCCTTTTAATGCACATTTTGTTTGGAAATGGTTTTGGTTATAAAGTAAAAATAGCTTATGAAATAATATTGTTTTCTTAAGTTGATAAAATGTAATTTCAAATTTAAGTTTTACACAACCTAAATAATGGTAACCTTAATAAAATCACTTGAATAATTATGTTAATTGTAGTGAGAATGTATTTTAAATAAAATTAATTTTATTTTATGAGTACATTTAATTTACCAAAAAATATAGCCATACTTTAGATATTTACGACGAGGTTAAATAAACCAGAAATTGTTCATCTTAATGGGTTTGTTTTATATTAAAATAACAATTTTTAGTGATAAATGAGCCAATATACATAAGGGCCCCGCTCGTACCACAGGTTAGGTCCCAGAGCCCCACTTTAAAGTGGAAAATATACCCTTAAAATCCTAATAATATATTTTCACTATCAGACGTCTATCTCAGACTCTGCCTTAAACTATGAGTGAAGAATGACCATGGGCACGGGACGAATCCTGGATAGCTCAGTGGTAAGAGCAGTGGCGTACTAAGCCGAAGATCCCGGGTTCGATTCCCGTGTCCAGGTGTCATTTTTCAATTTTCAGAATACAAATAAAAACAATTGAATAAAAACTATCGAATGATCAACATTCTATAGTGCCCATCACTACTATACAGATATAAAATGGTGGCCAAAGTAAATAACTGCATGCGTCATGCCGAAAAATGTTGGAAGACTGAGACAAGAGTCAAATATAGTGAACACGTATATAATTGAAAACCTTTGTATTGGCGGAATACTGTAAAGCGGGGCCCTATTGTATGTATAACTTTCTCATCGAGTTAGTCCCCAACACCGTGCATGAACTCAAGTTGACAAAAGAAGGCGTAACATGCACAATGGATGAATCAGTGAGGCCATTATCATGCAAAACAATACCTGGAGACGTTTACTATTGCAAGGTGAAATTATTTTTGAGATACAATCATTATTATAGTAAATATTAGATGTATTTGTATTTTATACCTTTTCCAAATTGTTTAATGTTCTTGCATGTCTATCCTGGTTTGTATTTATGATCATATAGTGGTAAGCCAAACTTAAACCTATATTACAGTACAGTGGCATGTTTCAAATCATGAAAAAATGTATTTGTAAAATGTATTTTGTTCAAGATTTTGAATTCCAACAATGAAGTCAGGGTAGACATTCTGTTTGGATATTGAGTAAAGATAAAATATTTAAAACATGTTTTTGTCATTAGAAAGACCTCTTAAGTTTATTTTATCAAATTAAAACTGTAAAACATATTAGAGGCATTAAATGATATTCCATTAAATTTAGAAAATTTATCTTTATATTTTAGCTTTAAATGCATTTACAGGCCTGCAAAATAAAGATATAAGTTAGGAAAGTAATAATATTGATATATTTATTATGTTTAATGTCAGCCAACTATATTTTGAGTAGGTAAACTAAGATTTTAAAATGTTGAACATGTTAATTTACCATTAAATGAATGGAGACAAATCTAACTTCACAATAATACATTTATGATCATGGAGTGAATTGAGCCTAGAACTCTTATCTCAGTAGGAGACAAATGCAGCTACACTGTTGGAAGGATGAATTCATTTTTAAAAAACAACACCACAGCTCCTTGAAAATGTTTTACAAATGATTGACAACAGCGATATAGGAATTAGGGTAGAGGTGTCACCTCAAGATCTTCCAGCCCCGCCTAAAAATGTAGATGGGTGACAAAGGAACCTTTTTTTGGATGTTAAAATTACTTTCTTGAGGATCCTGATAACTCTTTCTGGTGAGATAAAAGCAGTTTTCAATAAAACTGCCATGCATATATGTTGGTGTGTTATTGTCACCAGCAAACTTTAATTTGTAAAGGGGGTTCACTTCATTTCTGAGTTAACTAAAAGTTTATTTTAACCCTAGCCTTGCCTCCTCCCCCTTCCAAAATAATCCAGAAGACATTGCTAAATCCCTGTTGTCAAACATGTATTAAAATTAATTTAATCTAGTTATTTTAATATAATATAATATTTAAAAATGCCAGAGTATTTAGTGAGTGGAACCGTGTCTCTAGAAAGATGTGTAATTATTGTCCATTGCTAGCAACGGTTGATTTACCCTGTTTGACTGATCCCTGTATGTTGCACAGTGTGTTATGGTAAGAAGTTTGGCCCTAAGGGTTATGGCTACGGTCAGGGAGGTGGAGCCCTCCAGAGTGACTCCAGTGAGGCTGTCAATGGGTATGTCACTACACACATACTCTGGATGAGAGGTTTACATGTGTTGCCTTAGCGCCCAGATATTGTTTCATTAGAACATCTAGAAAACATTAACCAAGTGTCTTAGAGTCCACACTTAAAGTCGAGTTTATGCGGGGAAGATTTTGATCCTGGTTGGTTGCCCTGAAGGTGTTTTTCCACCCTCTCCCCCAAGCAAATGATGGTGCATATCCTAATATACTCTCCTCATCTATACTTTCCAGATTTAAAAGTTTATAGCCCTAGTGGTAACTGTGTTAGTATAATAAGACTGTAGGGCATTAGTTTGACTGTAACTTGTCAATAAGCCATCTCTAAAATGTAAAGTTAATTTAAATATCAGACATTATTGGAACAAATATGGTGTCAAGTCTATAGCAACACATGTAGACTCAATCATTCTTAAGACCTTACACCAATGGGGAGCATTCTTTTATTATCTCATTGTTGGTTTAAAACAAACTAAATATTCTTCTTGTATACTATCTAAAACAATGGTACTCATCTGAATCCTTCATATCAATCCTTACAATCTGAGTGTAACAATTGACATGAGAATATAATGTATCATATCAAATTGTTTTGATCCAATCTTGTACAAGCATTGCTGAACACATAGTATGTTTGTGTTTATTGTTAGATGAGCATGTGACCTATAAAATAATAATGTTGGAACTATAATCAAGTGATTAGCTAATATTGTAAGAATGAGCGATCAACTGATAAATACTTCATAAAATAAACTTTGTTAAGGTCACTTACATGAACAAAAGATAGAGAGTATGCATATGTGCTACAAAGTTCTCTGTTGCTAAACTTCTTGTAATCACAGATAACATGATTGCATTTTCAAAGTCATTAGATGTGCCATTGACTTTTAGCAGACGTACAAACTATGGTATGGAGCAATAAGTACACGAATGCTTCCTATTGGTCCACAGGTCACAGGATCTGTGTGATATTGTAGAGTAAGTCATATAACTGTTTGTATGTCACAGTATGTTACGCCAAACTATTTGGTCCTAGAGGGCTCGGTTATGGAGGAGGGTCGTCTATCGGTCTCACGTCTGACATTATCGACGAGAGGTAGAACACACTCTGTTGCACTGAGCATGTCAGAATGTCCCCTTATCACCAGCCCTCACTCCTGTCTCTGTTGTAATGTTGTCAATTACCAACTATGCAAAGAATATTTCCCAACACAAACTTGACATATCCTTCTTCATCATAACTTCAAAAATTAATAGATGGCACTATTTTTTTGTTTTGTTTTTAGTTTATGTGTGACACCCAAAAAAGTATATATTTCTTCTTTTGCATAAAAATACACAATTAGAGACCAAATACAACAATATTGTGTTTGCAGGAAACTAATCCTTTGTTGCTGTTTATGAAAGTAGCACAGGTAACATAAAAGGTTTAAGTTGATATATTAGAAGACTAATGAAAGAATAGGTCCATAATTTGAAAAAGAAATATATAGTATACCTGTAGCACAGTAAATAAAGAAGCAATAAGAATAACAAATAGAAAGATAAAGTTTATCTACTAAATGCAATTTCCAGCAAGCATTCAACATCTTCATTGAAGCTAAGAGAAATGTAGGACTACTGTTAAATTATTTAGATAAATTTATGGTAACTATAATAGTAGTCACTACATGGACATTTCTATTTCAACTAAAATTGGCATGGTATTCCAACCCAAAATATGAGCAGTTAGTATTATAATCAATCATTATTTAGGTTTAAAGCCACAATGGCACATATGCATCCAACTAAAACATTCATAAGCCACCAATAGGTCAGATAGTGTGGTAAGCTTAAGGTCCTATAGTCAGGTTGTCGGTTAACACTCTATTATTATGTTTTATGAAGACACAAATGAATAAATCAATTAATATGACCAAGTTAACTGTTAAGTAACGGAGAGTAGTTATTTACCATTGTTTAGCACTGCCTTAAAAATGTCCTGTTGATATGATAATAGCTTAACTCCTGTACAATTTATATTTCAGCCACACTTGTAAGTGATTACTTTTTATAGGGTTTCAGGGGCATTGTAAGATTGAATACTTTAAAAGCTTCTTGAGTAAAATAACTAACACAAGATCAGATTTCCTTAAAGTAAGCAGAACCTGGAAAAAAAACTGTATATTTCGCATAAAATTCTAACCTAGACTAGAAAACCAAATAAAATACCTACTTTACATCTCACATAAAACTCTTAACTCCTAAAAAAAATAAAAGTATCTTAAAGTATCTTAAAAAACTTTAATCTAGACTTGCGAACAAAATCTATAAATCTAGTCAAACACATGATATTTACATAAACATAATATATTAATAATAAAGCATTCACTGTCATAGAGAGTTTCATCAGGAAAAGGATAAACTTGGATAATACTATGTGTTTTGTGTAATATTATATGTTCTGCTAAGTTTTCAAGAACTATTATGCCCCATAAAGGTCAGCTATTTCCAATGATTTAACCCAGAACCACCAGTAAATTAATTTTTTTTCATTGCAAGAAAATATGCTTATTATAGCCACATTTAATTAATTAACCAATTGATGATTATGTGGATTTAATAATACCAAAATACTACTTTAAGTATAGATTGTAGTTTTTTCATGCAGCACAATGTAGAAAGCATTATCATCGTTATTATTATTGTTATTATTATTATTATTATTATTATTATTATTATTATTATTATTAGCAACACATCTTACTACCCATTCGGGTTATACCTACTTACGCTAATGTATAATGTTAGGGTGATTGTGAGATGAAATGGAGAACCTGCAGTCTCAAGTGGGATCAGAACCATGGTGGAGGCCTGGCATTCCACACATTCACAAGTTGTGATTAATACACATTTTGTCAGAGGTAAAGGAAGGGTTTGGCAATCAGATAAATCTGTGCCAGGACCGAGGATTGAACCCCGGACCACCAGCACAGAAGTCTGACATCTTACCCCTAGATCGCTAAGTCACCCTTAGAAAGCAATAAATTAAAAGAAGTAGGCTACCAGTATTCTACTCATAGCCTACATAACTCGGTCTAGGACAAATGGGTGCCACGATCTGGATGCTAGGGTAAATATGTAATAATGTTTTTCTTACTAAATTTTCATTTTTGAAATTAAAAAAACAAAACAAAAAAAATCAGAAGAAACCAAATTTGTGTATATTTATAAATTTAGACTACTTGATGTTATAAAATTTAGACAAATTTTTTATAACACAAAATACTATGACTGATAAGAATTTTGCATAAAATAAACCAGGCAAATATGAATTAACTTAACCTAACCCAACTTAACTAGCACCTAAATGTTTTCATTTTTTACAATTATAACCCTTTTTAAATTGGTCCTGGTGCCCAGTTGTCTTGGTGCTCAGTCTTCCCAGTGCATAGTTTGCAAGCGCCCAGTTGGCTGCACCCTTTTGGTGGTGCCCAGTTGTCCGGATCGGTACACAACCCATTAGGCTACCATATTTATTTTAACCTCTCTTACAATTCACAGTCAACATTTAAATAATTGCAAATTCAACTGTTTGAATTGATGTCTATCAATAAATGACAGTAGATCCCTATTCTTATAAAGCAATAAAGGTATATGGTGTTTGTATTTTGTACCATGTGACAAACAAAAACAAATTTTTGTTTTATGTGGAAATCCCATACACTTGCAGCATTATAATTTTGATCACCCTTTTTTTTTACCAGCTTGCTGTATATTACTTCAAGCCCAAATATCCTTTATTAGCATACCCTTCCTGCATTTTGATGTTTTGTTTTTTCCATTTGATGTTTTTGATGAACTAGTTAAATTTTTGATACCTACTAAATAAGAATTTATAAAGTTGGCTTGCCTATTGAATTAAAGTTAGCTATTGTGTCAAATTGCTAGCATTGATATTTTAGATTTTATTCCAATGAATGGACACTATTAAAGTTACATAAAAAAGCATATGTTTAGTTGATATTATTGCATTAAATATTTTTTTGCAAAGTATTTAACGAAAATACAAACTATCATTCACTACTTATAATGGTAAAATCCCAGAAGTTAATGTATGTGATGAGTACTGGTACCTATGTATTTGTGTGTGCTTTTTTATTCCTTTGAAAAATACAACCACCTAATTAGAAAAGTTTATGTTCAAATTTTGATATTTTTTATTATGAACATCTTGTATATAGCAATCCACATTCTATATATTAATAAATACATGCAAAATATTAATACCGATTGTTTGAACTTAAATATATTCACAAAATAGCAACGAAGAAAACTTTGACATTATGATTGTGTCAAGAAACTTACACATAAATAATTTTGGGCAATCATAACAACACTTTCAGGCTATACGTGTGTGTGATTGATGTTGACATAATTTGATAATATTCCTGTATAATTATCTACAATAAAAATACATAGATCATATATGAGTGCATAGTTAGCCCATCATTTAGTTGTAATATCCATAACCTTTGATTTGAGTAAAAATCAATTACCTGAATTATTTTAATTTAAAAGGAATTGCACCAGCATTAAATTTAAAAGCCCATGAAACATGCAGCTTAGGTAGGTAATCTGTTTTGAAACCCCCAGTATAAAAACTATTGCCAGTGCAGATAGATGGGATCTAACTTCATCCTTCCTCTGTTACATCTATTCACAAAGATATAAACTAGATTTTACTCATACAGTTTCATTACAACAAACAACTTAATACATTGTAAAATATTTGGTGACCTTAGTTTTTTTTCCTTTCTCTTCCCAAAGATTGGCAAAGTTACAAGCTATTGGATTTTTACTTATGTAACCTATAATACATATTTACTAGTTTGAACAGTTTTGTAAGAATCTTCAACTTAGACAATACTAACATAAGAAAGCTGTGTTAAATACTCCATTATTAATATACAGAACAAAATATGATTTTAAGCTAAATTCTATGTGTCCCCGTGCCTGTGTGTTCATACAAATGATCCACCCCTATGTATGTGAATAGTGACAAACAAACACCACTGTGTTTATCAATGATGACCAATGAGCCTTCACTGTGTATCAATAATGACAAGCCACCACTGTGTATCAATAATGACAAGCCACCACTGTGTATGTGAATAATGACAAATAAACCACCACTGTGTATGAATAATGACCAATAAGCCACCACTGTGTATGAATAATGACCAATAAACCACCACTGTGTATGAATAATGACAAATAAGCCTCCACTGTGTATGAATAATGACAAATAAGCCACCACTGTGTATGTGAATAGTGACTAATAAGCTACCACTGTGTATGAATAATGACAAATAAGCCTCCACTGTGTATGAATAATGACCAATAAACCACCACTGTGTATTAATAATGACCAATAAGCCACCACTGTGTATAAATAATTACCAATAAACCACCACTGTGTTTGAATAATGACAAATAAGCCTCCACTGTTTATGAATAATGACAAATAAGCCACCACTGTGTATGATTAATGACCAATAAACCACCACTGTGTATTAATAATGACCAATAAACCACCACTGTGTATTAATGATGACCAATAAACCACCACTGTGTATTAATAATGACCAATAAACCACCACTGTGTATAAATAATGACCAATAAACCACCACTGTATATGAATAATGACAAATAAGCCTCCACTGTGTATGAATAATGACCAATAAACCACCACTGTGTATTAATAATGACCAATAAACCACCACTGTGTATTAATAATGACCAATAAACCACCACTGTGTATTAATAATGACCAATAAGCCACCACTGTGTATAAATAATGACCAATAAACCACCACTGTGTTTGAATAATGACAAATAAACCTCCACTGTGTATGAATAATGACCAATAAACCACCACTGTGTATGAATAATGACAAAAGAGCCACCATTGTATAATGACAAGCTAGAGTCCAATTTTCATAGAAAGGCCCTTTTAGAAATTACAAAAATAATTTTTTGGTGATTAACATTGATAACATCTTACTATATTATTGTTGTTGTTTTATAAGGAGTGATAATATCTATTAAAAGTGACAACTGCAGATAAAATGACTTGATGTATGAATATGTTAAAGTATGTCTAGTAACTTATTTAGGTATGAGATAAGCCCCTTTGTGTAAAAACTGGACTGTGGTTACGTTGTCTGTCCTACCTATTCCCTTGCTCCAATCCATTTGTAATGTTTCCCAGAGAGTCGCAGGCCCCACATACTACGGTGATCGACACAGCTATCATCAAGGCTGCACCTGGGCAGGGCTGTCCAAGGTGTGGTGGAGTGGTCTTTGCCGCTGAACAAGTGCTAGCCAAGGGTTCGGTAAGAAACATACCTTACTTACAATACTTTATTTACTACATTTCAACTAGGTTTATTTTCAAATGCTCTTAATATAATAACAAACAGTAGCAACATTCTTGGTGTTTATTATTTGTGTATGTGGTCCACAAGATTACACACTAACTCGATCAATCTCAATATGAAGAGAGGTTTGCATCCATCCTTCAAAATGGTTTGGCTTAGATTGTATGAAATTACTCTCAAGTATATATTTTAGTTGTATCCTAGAATCTAAAGAAGTATGATGCAGTTTACTGTAACTGTCAGTTGTCGTAGCATCTGAAAATAAACCTCATGAAAATGTGATTTCAACCTTATTATTTGAAAAGCTACTTATGCATAAATCTTAAAATAGCATTTTGGGATTTTTATATATTTTTGAATAAATTATTGAACATAAATAAGGTTATAGGTTCTAATGATTCCAATGTATTTACATATTCAAAGCTCAGTAATAATAACAAACATTAATATTCAATGTGAAAAAACATCATTATACATCACCGTCTACACATTATGACCTTATATATTTTATATAATTTTTATTTACCTTTATACCTTTTTAATATATTAAATGGGGAAAGTGTTGAACATTCCACTAAATGCATTGTTTGTAAAATTAAAAAGTTAAGGGTGACCTGGTGGTCTAGGGGTAAGGTGTCAGACTTCTATGCTGGCGGCCGGGGTTTAATCCCCGGTCCCGGCACAGATTTATCTGATTACCAAACCCTTCCTTCACCTCTGACAAGACATCTTGTGAATGTGGGGAATGCCAGGCCTCCACCGTGGTTCGGATTCCACGTTAAACTGTAGGTCCTCCATTTCATCTCACAATCACCCTACCATTGCACATTAGCGTAAGTGCGTATAACCTGAACGGGTAGTAAGACGTGGTGCTAATAATAATAATAATAATAATAATAATAATAAAAAGTTAAGTTTCTTTCCCACATGGGGCTATGAATTAAAATGTTTCCTGTTTCAACATTATAACATCTGATTGGGTATACTGTCTCACTTGTATAGTATCAGAAATTATTTCATAGAAGAGTTAGTGAGGGAGGTAATGCATTTTGAGATACTAAACACACTTCCCTTTATCTGAATTAACCTGCTTCTGGTGTGACAGGAAATGTTTAGAGGGCAACTGAGGCAATGGTTAGTTGAATTCTAATAGGCATTTTTCTTGATGCACCAGAAGCATTTTAAGTAGCCAACAATTAAATATAATATGCTAGGTATTGGTTATATTTTATAAGTATGAGGGACAATGGCTGGAAAGTTATATAACATGTATACAATGCTGTCAATACTGTCTTGCAAAAAGAGCGTAGCAATATTCTTATTCTCATTTGTAAATATAACAAACAATTTGTTTTGGTGCTTTATTAATCACAACTTGTGAATGTCTGGAATCCCAGGCCTCCACCGTGGTTCGGATCCCATGTTAAGCTGTAGGTAGATTCTCCATTTCAGCTCACACTCGTCCTACCATTAGCCATTAGCTTAAGTGTGTACAACCCAAATAGGTAGTAAGACGTGATGATAGTAGTAGTAGTAGTAGTAGTAGTAGTAGTAGTAGTAGTAGTAGTAGTAGTAGTATTAGTAGTAGTGATTTTGGTGCTTTATGCCACTGCACCAATTGGGCTTTTTAGAAACAAGCAATTTGTAGTTCAATAAATACACAATTAAATCAGTGCATTGCTAATAATACAATAAACTTCCAATTATGATGTGCCTCAGTCAAGTTTTTTTCCCCCATTTTTTGGCTATATTTGCCTGCCTTCATAAGGATTAACGTTGACCTTGTAGTCCTTCAAATTTTGCAAACAATGTTAATAAATGAACCTAGTAAGGAGGTGTTATTTTTTTATGTGGTGGGAGACTACATTTACTATTAATTAGAATTATCACCCGACATCTTAGTTCAGTCCGTAGCATATCTGCCTACTGTGCTAAGGGTAGAAAAAGTCTTAGAAAAGCCATCCTTGGGTGGCAATTGAGGAGTTCTACCTATAGCCCCTCCTTGGGTGGCAATTGAGGAGTTCTACCTATAGCCTTTCCTTGGGCGGCAAATGAGGAGTTCTACCTATAGCCCCTCCTTGGGTGGCAATTGAGGAGTTCTACCTATAGCCCCTCCTTGGGTGGCAATTGAGGAGTTCTACCTATAGCCCATCCTTGGGCGGCAATTGAGGAGTTCTACTTATAGCCCCTCCTTGGGCGGCAATTGAGGAGTTCTACTTATAGCCCCTCCTTGGGCGGCAATTGAGGAGTTCTACCTATAGCCTTTCCTTGGGCGGCAATTGAGGAGTTCTACCTATAGCCCCTCCTTGGGCGGCAATTGAGGAGTTCTACTTATAGCCCCTCCTTGGGCGGCAATTGAGGAGTACTACTTATAGCCCCTCCTTGGGCGGCAATTGAGGAGTTCTACCTATAGCCTTTCCTTGGGTGGCAATTAAGGAGTTCTACTTATAGCCCCTCCTTAAGTGGCAATTGAGGAGTTCTACTTATAGCCCCTCCTTGGGTGGCAATTGAGGAGTTCTACTTATAGCCCCTCCTTGGGCCGCAATTGAGGAGTTCTACCTATAGCCTTTCCTTGGGTGGCAATTGAGGAGTTCTACCTATAGCCCCTCCTTGGGCGGCAATTGAGTTGTTCTACCTATAGCCTTTCCTTGGGTGGCAATTGAGGAGTTCTACTTATAGCCCCTCCTTGGGCGGCAATTGAGTTGTTCTACCTATAGCCTTTCCTTGGGTGGCAATTGAGGAGTTCTACTTATAGCCCCTCCTTGGGTGGCAATTGAGGAGTTCTACCTATAGCCTTTCCTTGGGCAGCAATTGAAGAGTTCTACTTATAGCCCCTCCTTGGGTGGTAATTGAGGAGTTCTACCTATAGCCCCTCCTTGGGTGGCAATTGAGGAGTTCTACCTATAGTCCCTTGTTGGGTGGCCAATTGAAGAATTCTAAGTATGACATATGATTAAGGCCCACTGTTGGGCTCCAATTGTAGAACTCATAAAAACAACTTATAAATTTGATATTTGTCTCTGGCTAGCTCAGCTTCTCATATCAACGTGATTATCATATAAGGAAATTCCCACTTATACAATAAATATACCTTGATCACTTTTATATTGATTTATTGTTGGACCATATTGTTTTATATGTTATTATTATAATCATTAACAATTTCAGCTGATACAACTGACCCGTTTCTATGCTGTTCACTGTGCATACTATATCATTATTAAAATATGTGATGACGCACAACACACGTTTTGTCACTTCACGTCTCCTTTCTCGGGTATTAGTGAGAGTTTGCTTCTTCTTCGCATCTTTTTTCAAATTCTGATGACATCGTAGATTGTGCTCGTGGGGCCTGACAATCTCGACCTATCACATTAGTGTAGTTTAAATCTTAACTTTCTGGTTGGTTGGACAATGTAACCGTTCTGTACTGAGGAAAAAGGTGTATTTCTCTTTGAACGAAAACTCTGTGCTGTATCAGCTCTTCCTATTGTTTCATTGTCCAACGCATCTAGTAAGTAATATAAAATAAATGTATTGAATTTTAAACTGCCTGAAGGGCTTAAATATTCAAAAATGAAAAATTACAATAATATTATAAAATAATGAGAATTCTCAAATATGAAATATAAATAAAATATTCAAAACTGCAGTCTCATCCTTCCTTTTCGAAACACCATAGGGTTCACAAGTTGGGACATTACAGGGTCCAGGATTTGATTAATGGTATAGCCAAAAAATGTATCATTAGTAAAATTTGGGTTTACCCTTGCACACAGACAAATTAGCAATTGGGGGTGGATATCTGCTATGTCTGTTCTACATATAAGTTAGTTAATCAATTGGGTGCTGACTGCTGATATAATCAGTCAGTTTAGAAAGTACATGTTAAATACCTCCAATGAAAAATCTATATAATTGTCCATGTCTTTCAAATATTTGTTATCTCCAACCCCTCCCTTTTTTTTTCTTGATTTCAAGAAATACATCTTACTGCCCATTCAGGTTATATGCTTAAGTACTAATTATGCGAATGGTGCTAGGGATTAGGAAGGTTATATTTAGAGGAAGTGTACCCACGTGTGTAAATGGAGAGAGTAAAACCATTTTGGGAAAACTACCCTCGACTACTACTACCCACCGAGATTTTAACCTCAATCTACTTGTCGTCAGCAGTCCAGTCTAATGTGAGAGTAGTGTATTAGATCTTGCAGCCACCAAAGCGGGTATCACTCTTTAATTAACCTGAATAATCAAGAGTGTACTGTACTACACAAGCACAAGGAATTATCTCTGTAACTTGAACAAAAATACATTATTTTAGGCTATCTCCATGACCCCTAGGCCCGAATTCCTTGTAATAGTCCTTGTGTATTGCAGGAGTGGCATCGCAAGTGTTTCAAATGTCGAGACTGCAACAAGACTCTAGATTCCATCATAGCGTGTGACGGGCCTGACAAGGATGTCTACTGTAAGACGTGCTACGGCAAGAAGTGGGGACCTCATGGATACGGATTTGCCTGCGGTTCTGGTTTCCTCCAGACAGATGGACTCACGTGAGTGCTACACCCTCAGTCTTCTGGTGATGGTGAACCTAATGATCTAGCACATCTTCAGTATCCTGAAAACACCTATGTAGACTTGGGTCGAATCAACTAAAAATACTAATCAAAATCTTCAATTTACCTTCAAATCTCAAACCATAATTTTGAAAAAATTATGAACATAAGAGGAAATATAAATATAATATTATAATAGAAAATACAACTTGTAACTAAATGTTAACATTATTTCTTATAATCCATTAATTATAACATTCGGTCAAATTTCATTTGAAAAATTGAAAAAGAATATTTTTTTAAAGATTTGAGTCTTGAATATGAAATTTTCTAGATCCTTGACCTTGAATATCGTTAAGAATTCGAGGGCCCAAGTGGTAAATGTCACAAAATCCCTCCTAAAATGACAAAATGCTATTTTGAAACAATTTTATTCCTTATATGATTAGCTTGGGGAATAAAATTTTATTTTTTTCATAGAAAACCTCAATTTTATTACCTTCATATTTAAAATCATCTAAGGATAGCCAATTATTTTAAAAATTATTTATAACAGGATTATTTTATAAAATCATATGTTTTATGTTTTCAAATCTATGGCAGTCAATAAAGCAAATGATGTCCTCAAACATTTTCAAAATTTCACTATGGTGATATTTATTTGAATTTGCCTAAGTTTCTTTCTTAATTTATTAGGTTTGAGTAAACATAGGGCATTTTTATATAATGTTAATACTATTCAAACATTACTAAAACAAATGGTATGGTACACCACACAGACTTTTATCGCTTTTATCTTAAAATACACATTTATTAAAAACTCGTAAGATTTGTGAAAGGAAATCATAGGTCTATTTGTTGTTGTAGAAACACTAGACCAAAGAACATAAATTAAATAATATACACTATTACTTGATTACTCTATAGCATTAAGAACTAGTAACGCTTACAGAAAAAGTGATAAAAGAGAAATATCTTTGTCCACCAAAGAACATAAATTAAATAATATACACTGTTACTTGCTTACTCTATAGCATTAAGAACTAGTAACGCTTACAGAAAAAGTGATAAAAGAGAAATATCTTTGTCCACCAAAGAGCATAAGAATCAAATTCATTTTCAAAGACCTGAATCAAAAATTATATATATTTGATTATAGCTCAGACACTATTCACTTTATAAAAATATATTTCTTTGAAACATTCGTATCTTTAATAGTACTACAGTTTTACAATGATATGATATTTCATATTTCAAATATTTGCAAAGAAATTATGAAAATTGGAAAATTTCCCTCCTGTAAAGTACCCTCAAAGTAATTTTCATGATAAAATGAGAATTTCCATCTTGTTTTTAATAATAAATTATTATGTTTGGATATAACACTTAATAAAAATCCTTAGAGCAAATTTTAAGAAAATTGAGTTTTTATCTTTTTTTTTTGCCCTTCAGTAAACTACCCTTAAATTTAGGGTTAGACATCTAATTCCAACAATTCCTTGGGGGTACCTTATGAAAACTCCAGATACCCATATATAGCCCATATGTAAAATAGTTTCGGCTCTAGCCCAAGAAACAGACAGACGGCATTGCAAAAATCACTTTTTTGTTTCGAGGGGGTCATGAAATATCGACATTTATCAAAGTCTCAAGTTCAAATTTTTTGACAATCATACCTCTCCGAGGTCTGCTTTCAAGATATACTGTTACTTGTATCACTTTTATTAACCGCCAAGCGGGGTATAATATGCCCCAATTTTACATTTGTTAGCGTGGTAACACTGTCAGGCAACCAAGGAATGTTAATTTTTCTATTCCCTTTGTTGACCTTGATTGACTAATGGTATAGTTAGAATCAAATTAATTTAATTACTCATCTGTAAATTAAAGCTATTTGAAACAAACTGAATGTTAAGGCATGCAATACCTCACACACCTGTTCAAGTAACAAGTTTTATTATTCATAAAATAGAGTTTTTAACCAATTATTCTAATGTTTGGCCTATCAGTCAAACTATTAGGTGCATATTTTGTTTTTTATTCGCCTATTGAAGTAAGTATCTTGGGTTTGATTCCTGGTGAGACTATAAAGTTATCATTGGTGTATTTAGTCAGACTTCTGAATGTTTTGTATGCCTTAAAAATAAGTTAGTTTGCAAGTCGTGGGATGATATAACTTTTAAACAAGATCAATGCCTAAGTTTGGTTCAGCATCTAGTCTGTTTCTCTGCTAGGTTGTCAAATGTGCAAATGAGGAAAATTAATTTTTCCAATAAATTTGTAGTTGAAAATTGTAACCAAACTAGAGTAGCTATTTTCCACCAGCAGAGTTAAATCGTTATTATAACTAGAAAAATATAATTGCTTGGTATGTTTAATATACTAGTTATTGATGGCTATGAGTGAAAAAATGCACATTAATTAGTATGGAAAGAGGGTGGGGAAGTCACAGTGAAAATTATCAATGAGTCAATTACAATATGAGGCAGCACTTAGAACATGTTCTGTTTACCTCGGAGATAACTTAAAAAGAGAGTGATAGCTTTTACATATTGTTGCACATATTAATGTATCTTAAAAATATATGAATAAAGGAAAAAACGCTATTAATATAACAGCAGAGTAAATAGGTAATAAAATGTCTAATGATTGTTATATTTATATTATAATGTTGAGATGTAATTCATAGCTAAAGATGATCCTATAGTCTTGATTGGATGAATGTGTGCTGTACATAACAATGTGTTTTATTCCATCCAGGGAGGAAGAGCTGTCTAGCTTCCGCCCATATTACAATCCTAACACCCAATCCATCATGGCGCCCAAAGGCCAGGGATGCCCACGCTGTGGAGGTTCGGTGTTCGCCGCAGAGCAGCAACTCGCAAAGGGCACGGTAATTTCTTATTGATATTAACAACAACATTTAGTACTGTCATAGCTAAGGATAGCACCACTAGCTCATGTCTTTGGTTTGAATACAAACTAGAAATGATTAAAGGAAAATAAGATATAACAAGGGGACCTGGCAGTCTAGGGGTAAGGTGTCAAACCTCTATA
This sequence comes from Timema shepardi, assembly GCA_902151425.1. Taxonomy (NCBI): domain Eukaryota; kingdom Metazoa; phylum Arthropoda; class Insecta; order Phasmatodea; family Timematidae; genus Timema; species Timema shepardi. Next base: position 33,948 of record CABFVX010005974.1, read on the forward strand.
CTGGGGGTCCGGGGCTCAAATCCCGGTCCTGACACAGATTTATCTGACTACTAAAATAAACCCTTCCTTCACCCTTGGCAAAATGTGTGCTTTCACGGTTTGTGAATGTGTGGGATGCCAGAAACCCCCCCCCCTCCCCCCCGAGGTTTGGAACCCACATTAAACTTTAACTGAACATGTCTTGCATGTGTATAATTACATTTAAGAACATTTTTAACGAAATAGAAAGATATGTTTGAACCAGGGCTTGAATTTGACAGAAATATGAATTTCAAAATAGCTTTATTTATAATTTAGAATTTAGCTAAAAAAATAAGATTAGATTACAATATTATATTCCTGTCAAACTGTTTAAGTACATATTTTAAAAATATTATTAAATATCAAAAGAATAATCTACCCAAATCTTGAGATTTCCCATCCTTATAATACTTAAAATACAGAAAAAATAAGGTGTATACATCAAAAATATACTTTTAAATTTTTATTAAAAAAACGTTATATCTTTGGGAGGCAAAGGAAATTAAAAAAGAATTCATTTAGAGCATCTCAAGTTTATAATTTTTGATCACTGTAGGCCAAGAGAAGATTTCATTTTAGAATTTAGCAACATAATCTTTATCAATGAGATGATTTTTCAATTTCCTTATTGCTTAAATTTTATTTATGTAAATTGCCAGAAATTCCCCAGTATATAAGCTTCTTTTTTTTGGAAGTGGTGGAATTTTGTTTGAAGTCATTAGTTATTCCAAGCCACCGTTTTTTCTATGACTGTTCCAATATTGTCATTGTGAAAGATGAAATGATTTAACTGGCTTATCATTAGGGACATTGCCCTATCAAGTGATTTTAATGACCGTGTGTTTCTGTTAAAGATTCTTGGCCACCATTTCTTTAAATCTAAAATATCTTTTGATTCACCCATCACAACTGCTAAAAGGTGTTTGTGTTTAGCACGTGCTGACACAATTAGCTCTACATACAGTTTAGACGTGTAAATTTGATCAAGTGTTCTTAGTTTTTTCTATCACATGACATAAAGGAGCAACCCCGAATGGGGTAGTAGATTAACATGATCAAATATCCCATGGGAGATTAAAACTAACCACATCCTTAGTAAAAGGGCAACAGGGGGAAATATCCCAAGTGTGTAAGAGACCTGTTATGACAAAGTGAAGTGCTTTTTAAATGTAAGGTAGCCCACTGTTTATGTGAGAAACATATGTCCAGGACTCAGTTTGTGATATTTATAAATTAATAAATGGTCCTGTGCACTCCACAGACTCTCTCTCCCCTTTACCTAAGAATTTGGATACTGACTTAAAATGTGTGGCAAACGCAAAACAAAATAATTTACCATGTTGCAGAAACATAATGAAAATAAAACATCATTACATTCTACTAAATAACATAAATGAAAAAATATACACTGTTACAAAAACACATTGATAAAAGAGGAACATATCGGTTTACCAAAGTGCATAGCAATCAACTCCCAGAACTCTATTTAAAAAATGTACTTGCTTATAGCTCGGAAATATTGGTTTGGTAGAAATATATTATGAATAAAAGCTGTTTATTTTTTAAGAGTCCTGCCATTTTGTAATGATAAAGTTATTTACTATCTCAAATAGTTTAGAGATAATCAAAAGTGAAAATTTCCGCTTATGTAAAATATCCATAGTCATTTTCATAGGCAAATAAGATGCACTATTCTTTATTTTTTTAAGGTTGAACAGAGCTTGGATACAAATTTTAATCAAAATCGTAAGAACCAATTTTGAGAAAATCATTGTTTTCTCTCTCTTTGTCCTTATATAAGTTATCCTTAATATATAGATAGATAGATAGATAATTTAAAAAAAACTCTGAATGACCTAGTCAAAGCCCTAGATACCAAGTTTTAACTTGATCGGTAAAATTGTCCTGACTCTAGACACAAAAGTTAACCTTGGTGGTCTTTGGATGAAGTGCTTACCTCACTCAGCACCTGATGTTTGTGGATTCAAACCCAGCGAGGGTCAACGGATTTATCTTGAATAGTAAAAATCCATAGCACAACTTCCTTCATAGGGGAAGTAAAGCCGTAGGTCCTTGATATAATCAGTTGCTTCAGAAATTTCAGGTTAAATACCTCAAATAAAAAAATAAAAAAAATAGTTACAGCAACAGAGAAGACATTGCAAAAAATCACTTTTTCTATTTTTTTGGACAATCACAGTACTTTCTCTTCAAGGGGTTGGGAGAAAGTAAAAAAATGTGTGTGTGGATGTATATATATTGGTTTGAAGGTCCCAGTTGGGTGCAGATGCAATTCTTTGATTTTAAAATCCATCTAACATTGAGTGCTCTCTGAAAAGTTTTTTTTACAACTGTTTTGTTTCCTCTTTATCTTAAATTGAATTAAACCCATCTCCATTTAGTTTTGTATTATGTTTGTGGTCAGATGTGGCACAAGAAGTGTTTCAACTGCAGCCAGTGTCACCGTCCCCTCGACTCCATGTTGGCATGCGATGGACCCGACAAGGAGATCTACTGCAAGCCTTGCTATGGCAAGAACTTTGGTCCTAAGGGTTTTGGCTTTGGATACGCACCTACCCTAGTGTCCACTTCTGGATTATCTACACAAATTTTGTAAGCACTAAATTGTGTTCATTGTTTAGTCAAGGTCTGAATGGCGTAAAGTTAAATAACTAAAAGCTACATTATTGGATTTTGATTTCCTTGCAGCCATGAAGCTTATATTGAAAATAATATACATATACATACATATTTAGCACCGCACCCTAATAACTGTTCAATTTATATGCATAAGGATCATAATTAAATGTATTTAATTAAATGACAATTTTTATTTGGAACATTGTACTAAGCTGGATCATAGTTAAAAGTAGAGTCATGGGTAGTGCTGAACTAAAAAGTGTCAAGATAAAACACTAATGTACATCAAAACACATTTTAAACACTGGCTATATCCCTTATTGAAAAACTACTGCCCCCTTGTAGTAGTCATGTCTTTAACTACTGCCTTGTAGTAGCCCTTCCATCTTGAGATAGTGTCACCTAGTAGTAGCCCTTCCATCTTGAGATAGTGCCACCTAGTAGTAGTCTTTCCATCTTGAGATAGTGCCACCTAGTAGTAGCCCTTCCATCTTGAACTAGTGCCACCTTGTTGTAGTCGTTCCATCTTGAGCTACTGCCACCTAGTAGTAGCCCATCTTGAACTAGTGCCACCTTGTTGTAGTCGTTCCATCTTGAGCTACTGCCACCTAGTAGTAGCCCTTCCATCTTGAAATAGTGCCACCTAGTAGTAGTCCTTCCATCTTGAGCTACTGCCACCTAGTAGTAGCCCTTCCATCTTGAGATAGTGCCACCTAGTAGTAGTCCTTCCATATTGAGCTACTGCCACCTTGTTGTAGTCATTCCATCTTGAACTAGTGCCACCTTGTTGTAGTCATTCCATCTTGAGCTACTGCCACCTTGTTGTAGTCCTTCCATCTTGAGCTACTGCCACCTTGTTGTAGTCCTTCCATCTTGAGCTACTGCCACCTAGTAGTAGCCCATCTTGAACTAGTGCCACCTTGTTGTAGTCATTCCATCTTGAACTAGTGCCACCTTGTTGTAGTCATTCCATCTTGAACTAGTGCCAGCTTGTTGTAGTCGTTCCATCTTGAGCTACTGCCACCTAGTAGTAGCCCTTCCATCTTGAGATAGTGCCACCTAGTAGTAGTCATTCTATTTTGAGCTTTTGTCACCTAGTAGTCATTCCATCTTGAGCTACTGCCACCTAGTAGTAGTCATTCTATTTTGAGCTTTTGTCACCTAGTAGTCCTTCCATCTTGAGCTATTGCCACCTAGTAGTAGTCATTCCATCTTGAGCTATTGCCACCTAGTAGTAGTCATTCTATTTTGAGCTTTTGTCACCTAGTAGTCCTTCCATCTTGAGCTACTGCCACCTAGTAGTAGTCATTCTATTTTGAGCTTTTGTCACCTAGTAGTCCTTCCATCTTGAGCTACTGCCACCTAGTAGTAGTCCTTCCATCTTGAGCTACTGCCACCTAGTAGTAGTCATTTCATCTTGAGCTACTGCCACCTAGTAGTAGTCATTCCATCCTGAGCTACTGCCACCTAGTAGTAGCCCTTCCATCTTGAGCTATTGCCACCTAGTAGTAGTCATTCTATTTTGAGCTTTTGTCACCTAGTAGTCCTTCCATCTTGAGCTACTGCCACCTAGTAGTAGCCCTTCCATCTTGAGCTACTGCCACCTAGTAGTAGTCATTTCATCTTGAGCTACTGCCACTTTCAACAGTCAGCCTTTTCTCAACTCCTGAGAACTTGTATTATGTCTCTAGTTGTTTTGTTATGCCTATTTCTACTCCAGAATTAGGTAAGAGTGCTATTTATTCCTCTTTATTTTAACCATTCACTATTTTTCTGATAAAGTTTCTGAATTTACTATGTCCTATTAATAAAAGTTACACCCTTTATCTGAATACAATATTAAAAATAGATTATGAATTTTTCCAAGTTTATTACTTGGACTTTGAATAAATGAAAAAAACTTTTTAACCCAATTACACCTGTATTAAAAACCATAAAAGGATTAGAGAAAATATAAGAATACACATGGAGCAAATGGTTATTATTCCAGCCCTGAAGCGAAGCCCTCCTCAGGTGCAAGGGCTCCCATAGGCCAAGGATGCCCAAGATGTGGGTACATGGTTTATGAAGCAGAGAAGATGATAAGCAAGGACACGGTGAGCAATTCGATTATAATGTCCGAAGTTTCCATTTAAGGAAATACTGAAAACTTCCCTGAAACATAAAATGTATAAACATTACATTGAAATAATAATTTAGTATGGATTATGGTCATTCACTTGAATAAATTATATCATGTACAGTTTAATTCCTGTACAGGCAGCAGCATAAATGCCAGCCTCAAATCACTGGTGGCTGTGTTTTTGGTAGGTACTAAGCCAGCAATTTCACAAATTTATCTCGAACTCTGCCTTTAACTATCAGTGATGAAGTACCTTAAGCATAGCTCAGTGATAGAACATTGGTGTGTTAAGCTAAAAGCCATCAATTTGATTATCATGTCATATCTATACTTATTTGATGAATATAAAATTAATTAGTGCCTAATGACTTTGAAATATATAAGACAGTGTAGAAAGACTGTATAACAATGTAAAGTAATTGATAGTGAAGAAAGCCAACCTGAAAGGATACCTAGTTAGGTTAGGCCTGGATAGAAAAACACACTTCTCTTCTTAAACTATTGTACTATATTGCACTTCACATATTGTTGAATTTTCGGAGATGTTCCTTTATCATTAGAAGAGACACATTGAAAACACACAAACAAATAAAAGACATAGAACTACATGTTTCTAGAATGATTTGAAATATGTAACATGTAGTTCTATAGCCTGTCTTTCTTTGTGTGTTTTCAATGTTTCTCTTCTAATGATAAAGGAACATCTGTGAAAATTCAACAATGTGTGAAGTGTTAAAAAATTGTGCAATAGTTTAAGAAGAGAGAAGTGCATTTTTCTATCTAGGCCTAACCTAACTATACTTTGAGGTTGGCTTCCTTCACTATCACTTACTATACATTATTGTACACTGTTTCTACACGGTCTTATTATACATATTTAATGAGTATAAAATTTATGTTTGTCACTTATCTCATTCCATACACAAGTGATTTATAATAAACTAAATAGCTTTAAATCGTCAAATTTGGCATAACTACTAATGTATTTATTTCCAAAGGTCATTTTGTATCATTGGTGCAGCACAAAAATAAAACCACTTTCTTAAATGTCATTTCAGATTTGGCATCGCCGCTGTTTCAACTGTAAGGACTGCCACCGCTCTCTAGATTCGACAAATCTCAACGACGGCCCAGACAGAGATATCTACTGCCGCAGCTGCTACGGACGAAACTTTGGACCAAAGGGTGTTGGCTTTGGCATCGGCGCCGGCACACTAAGCATGGCTTAAACGATAGTCCCCCCTCATTGTGATGAAACTTTCAAATAACCTCGCAAAAGCTTACTCGTCTAACCTATTTGTTTATTAGGCTATATAATGTAAATCCTCCTATTGTAATGTAACATTATTTCATCATATGCTATGTGTGTCCAATACTTTCATACCCTGAGCCAATAAATACTAACAAGAACATTGTGTGTGTGTCTTAAACAACATACATTACAGTGATTCATAAATCAATTACTATATAATGCCACATGCAAGACATTTTCTTTATTCTGGCCAAGTTATATCATACTAACACATTCACAAAGAATCAAAACTAAAGGTACATTGTTTTTATAGCACCAATTTACACATTACTTTTTTTAGAAGATTTTGAATGGAAATATTTGAACTTGTGATGGTTGTGACAAAACACTAATAGGAGACATATGAATAACTGAGAAATGTAGGTAATATTGACAAAATAAAATGACTTGAGGGATAGCATAGGAAAAGGAATAAAGGTTATAATATTTGCAAGTGCAAATAAATCTGTTTAAGTGTAGCTATGACACCAGCTTTTACTAAATAGCTAATACAGCAGGGTTCCGCTTTAGAGCGTTTCAATTGTTCAGCAGTTTTCAATTATATATATATCCACTATGTTCGGTGGTTGTCTCGCTCTTCTAGCCTTTTTCAACATTCTGTGTATAATCAGCGGCTGCCATTTTATGTTAGTAATTCAGTCAGTTTACATTAGTTATGGGCACCATCGAATGATTTTAACTATCATTTATTGAATGATCATTCAAATGTTTGTTTTCATTCAACTACTTTTATATCATTTATAAGGCATAGCTCTATTGAGCACTTTATATATGATAATGTAAACATGTTATTAGTATTATTCATACCTTTGAAAGAAAAACATGCTATGTTCCGCTCTACAGCGAAGGCCCTAAAACCTAGCTTGCCATTTGAGCGGGACCCTACTGTATATGATATTTCTGTCAAGACCAGGCCACTTAGCAATAATGGAAAATAAGTGATTATAAATATTATGTCACTAGAAATACTATAATCATTGCAGTATTGTTTTTTTAATTTGTCGCTGAATTTTTTAAGTACAAATAGACTAATAACATTCAAGAGAGAGTTCTGGAAAGGTTCTTTTTGTTAGTGTTTTAAAGTTTGATTGATTTTATTTATTTTAAGAGTGTGTGAGCAAGGGATTTTATTTTTGATTGAGAGTATATTTTAAGGTTAAATGTTAAAATTATTTGCATTTTTGACATGGCTGATCACTAAGTGGTGATATGTTTGTTCTATTCTTATCTTCATTTGATTAGCAAATCCCACACATCCTATGTTAATTCATGAGATGCACATGTTCTAGTTAGTTTACATAATGGATTAAATACATGAACCCAGCACAATTTCAAATGAAGACACTATTATAATCTATGCTGAAGGCTGACTCAATCAAGCCTATTGTTTTATGTAGTTACATTAACTAGGTTTGACTAACACTAAAGAATAAAGTAGAAATAACTGCTGTAAATATTGCATTCAAACTACTTAATAAGAAAATGTTGTTAATGTATTTATTGTTATTTAATTTGAAGGTTTATGTTTGGGCTTTCATTTATGTTTTATATATGTTCTTAGAATATATTGTAATTTATTTATATTTTAATATACATCTAACATTCATTTGGTCTTCCTCCATCTTACAACATAGCTACATTGTTGATAGTAAAATATTTTGTTGGACTATATAAGACCATTCTAGTTTTTTCTGTACAATATGGTTCTCCTTGAATGGATTTATATGAACAACACAACAAAATATTCTAATTCAACATGAATGTTTGCGATGGCAAACCGTGATATGTCAACATTAAAGCTGTGAGGTTATCTCAAGAATACAATTAGGAAAGTTAAATACATAGCATAAAAACTCAAATATGAGACTAGGATACTTAATTTAACAAATGCTTTTGTAGTGAAAATACTAACAAGGTTTACGAAGAAAGCTCAGCAAAAACAAGATATAAGGGTGGATATAGTTTTGTAGCCAAAACAAAAATGAGGTCCTTCCTGCAATGTCATCTAGCTGGAACCAATATAACCGAATAACTTATATGAATACATGACTCATGTGTATGTATATAACTAACAACCCATTAGGGATATATCGATAAGTAAAACAAAACACTTGTTATTTTACACGTCAATAAATGTTACTTTACTGTTTTGAGGCAAGGTTCTTTAATCCAAACCAGGGTACTCCTTTTGAAGACCCGCCGAGTAAGAGGTCTATGGCCCTCATGGTGCCTTGAGCAACTCGAGAAGTAGCAGAGAGGGAATGGGGGCGGCAGCCCACAAATATTGTGGTCACTGGCAACCCCTGTGTAGTCCTGGCTCAAGCAGGGAACTTAGGTACAAGTTTTTAACATCAACCAAATGGTCAAATAGTTTTATAAACTACATGTCAATTAAAATAAAAAGAGAATAATAAAATGCAGTGATTTAAAATTATAAATAATCATGTTATTGATCAATGACAAATGGCTGTGAAGTGCATGGAACTTTCCTGACTGTGTTTTAGAGAGCACATTCCTGATAATATGGCGCCTCTGATCGATATATCCTTAATAACGACATAATCGAGGGAACAAACTGCAATAAAGCAGTGATTAGTTTCTTTCTCTCTTCTTTCTTCTACTATCAAATATGTATTGTACTGTCAAAAAAAAAAAAGAAAAAAAAAAGTTAGTTACAAGAAGTATAAAGATAAGCTTAATATGTAATTTCATTTCGAACGACCAAGCCCCACTTTGGCTTGAAGAGCACTAATTGTATCTCATTAAATAAACACAGAAATGAGTATTTAAGCATATTTACACTGCTCGCTTTCTTTTATTGCCATATAATCAAAGCCATTTTACTAGTTCATTGCTTCATTTTGATTTTGTTTTCGAATTTATTTTATCAATATTACTTAATATTGAAACAACATTATTTTATCCATATTTTAATGTATTGTAGGTAAAAAATATTGAAAAAATCCAATAAAAACACTTAAAGAAATACCTTGTGTAGAATTATTTTTCCTTTGATACTTTGTTCAGTGGGAATTGTGCAGAAAAAATATGTCTACAATAATAGAGGTATGGTAATTTAATTGTATTTGACTTGTTATAATCTCACTTGGTGTAAAGAGCAATTTAACTTGACCCTTTAATTCCTGGACCTCGGGGGATGTTGGAATGACAATTAAAATAGTGTACTTGAAGCCAGATCTTAATAACACCAGACTCACGTTGAAGTCATCAGTGCAGTTTTCCTGGATCAGCATCCCAAGGGTACAATAATCAGATAGCAACAATGCTTGACAATACTAACAACATGTAAAAGTGAAAAAATTATTATAGTAATAAACAATATAGCAAACAATGGTTTAAAATTTAAGATAAGTATTTTCATTCCTAATAAAGTTATTTTCATGAAGACTTTCTCTGCCCGACAGAATTCTGTTAATGTATAATGCTAAAATACAATGAAAGTAAAATAATTATTATCTGATCAAAGATTAATGCTTTCAGATAAAAATATAACCAGTAGTTTGGATTTAATGTGGCTGGTAAAAAAAATAACTGACTTCCAATAGAAGTGAAATCTAGCATATGAAACTGAAAGTGTCATGGTTGGATAAAATATTTAAAGTTAGAAAAGAGAGGGGAAAAAAACATATATATATATATATACATATATACCAATGTCATATGATGAAAAGTAGAGAGAAAAATTTGAATTATCTCAGAAATGTCCTCATCATGTTAAAATTAGGATAGTTTCAAAAAACTCACAAAAAAATCATAAAATCGTTATGGTGTAAATTGTTGTCTTTCATGATGATTATCCATATTTTGCTCTTCATTTTGAGATATGATGAACTTTTGGATTAAAATTTAAAACCTAAAAATTTTAGAAATTTGTGGGACTGAAATTATGCACATCCATCGCACATTAGGTCTTCAGAGCATGGGCTGGCTTCTTCCCCAATTTCTTGCTTCTTGATAGTCTTCAAAATCTTGTTTGGACCCTGAACTGATATTAATTAATGAAAATATGAAATTGTAAAATAGGTTTAAATCAGAAAAAGTGTCAAAGTGTGGAAAAAACTAAAACTGAACATAATTTGAACATATTAAAATATTGAAGATCATTCAATTAGGAACAGGTTTATATAAAAACCAAACAGAGGAATAATAGACTTGTCTGTGGAAGAAGAATTATGTGTGTGCCTATCAAAGATTCGACCACAAATTAAGTTGTGTTCAAAAGAGCAAGCCCAAGTTTCACATTAAATTAAGAGACAGTTGGAATCATTGTTATTCTATTGAATTATTTTCAGTTGTGAATTAATAATAAAACAATAAAATGTAACTTATTTTTTCGATAACAAGTTTATAAATAAAACATAATAACACAAAGCTATGCAAAATATATACACCAAGTCTGTTTATAACCAGTAAGCCAGATGTAAACTGAAAAGTTTGTAATTTTTTTATTGACAGTTGTTGTGTATAATAAACGAACATTCTCTTAACTAGGCCTGTAACAGCAAACACGGGTTCAGTAACTATTCTACTTTAAGATTTAT